>JAEMWC010000669.1:475000-500914 GCA_016490735.1 Pachyseris speciosa
AGATGTAATAGAATCTACGTGCGCGGTGGTTATTAGTCTCAAGGCAGCAAACTGCTGCCGTGCCTCGGATTTCAGATCAGGAATGCCTAGACCCCCTTGACCAGTTGCTAAGGTAGCAAGTCTGTGCACCTCGTTAGGGAGAGGCTCGGATTGACTGAACAAAGTTGGGATTAGTGAATCTTCAATCACTTCCTGGATTAGATCGAAATAAACTTCAAACGATTCGATCGTGCGCATGAAGTAGGTGAACTTCGACTTGTAGCCTTTTGTCAAAGTAATATACGCCGCATGGGGCTGGCTCTTCGCTATTTCAGAGAGACGTTCGATTTCCTCTTTCCATGCACGAACCTTCTTCTCACAATATTGATCTTTGTATTCTTGCGACGCAATAACTGCTCCCAAATGGCGCTGACCTTCAATCGTTATGTTGACTTCTTCTCCTAACACCCTCTTTGCTTCCTCCTCGAGTTCCCTAGACTTCACAATAAGCCAGCTCTTTGTCCCATTCACAAGGTAACCAAACTTTTGTCCTTCCTTACTCAATTGCCTGTACCAGTTGTATAACTGCACTATACTCCCTCCTCCAGGTGAATCGTCTGCAAGCCACACCTGTTTAACCAATGGGCAATGATCCCTCAAATTCTGTATCATTATGGATGTATCAAGTGCGTACCATGGCATCGCTAGCGGATCTCCTTGTGTGGTGCCTTCTCGAGAAAGTATTTCACCTCCCCCACAAATAAACAGTCTAGATGGGTTCTATATGTGTTAATAACATAGGCGCCATTTATTTGCACATGATCTGGATATTGTGTAAGGCCGCTGACCTATTCATTTGGTTAAAAGCGTTACTAGCATCAATTAGCAATATTCCATCTGTTCCTTCTTCAACAAACACTTGACTCATTGCATGGATCGCAGCCTCCGCTTCTGCGTTATGACCAGCGCAAACTTGTAAGGGACCCGCCGCTTCTTTTATTTCCTCCTTTAAGAAACCGCTGACCGTTTTCGCCACTATTACCCTTAGTACCTCTCCAACACTAATTGGTCTAATTCCCGGGTTCTTATCAAGCGGGATAAGCCTGCAGGACGTAAAGGCTTCAAGTAAGGATGGGTGGTACGATTTCCTTAGCAGATTTCTTGTGAACACGGCTAGCTCTTCTCTCAATATTTTGCCCTCGGTCTTGAAGTTCTTAGAGCACAGGATTCTCTTATACAGCTCTGCGTCCGTTCCAGATGGTCCGGCTGAGCCCTTGGTTTTACTTACCGAGTTGTAGATCAATTCTTCGTCTATGAGGTCATAAACATTTGGCGGAATATAATCAATTGGGCCATGTAACAAACTCTCCTCTGTGATATCAGCTGCCTGTGGGTGCTTGTCCTGTAGTCCTTGCAGGACATCTGGCGATAGGTAGAGCAGACCGGACGAGCTCTCGTTGTCTAGGAGTTTCATTGCAGCTGTCAATTTTCCTTGCAGAACCAGTTTTGAGAAGGCTTTGGATATGTCTTCAACCTTTCTAGATTTCTTGGAATTCACAAATTTCCCTTGAAAGAACCTCGCTTCTTTAAGCAGCACATCAATGTCCCCTTGTTTCCAGAGTGCTAATCGACGCTTTATTGCTTCACTATGCTCCTTGCTTTTGGAAGTATCGGATGGTTTTTGCAAAATCAAAGTTAGGAGCACCATGAATGCTTTAAGAGCGACCGAGTTCAAGTCAGAATCTGAATTAAATTGTTTAATCCAGAAGGTTAGTTCTTCAATGAAACTGTTCCCTGCGCGACCCGATGGAACATGGAATATATTCCTCCTGTAGTGGACGATTTCATCGTAAACATCGTTGACAGTATTACAGAAACATGCGTAACTAATACTGCCCCAAGTTTTGTTCTTTGTTTCGGAGGGAGGCACATCATAATCAGGCAGATTTGGCTTGATTTGATTTTTGGTGTTTTGATCCTTGCAAGTAGTGGTCCGTCCCTGGGGAGCTCTTTGATCAGCAAAGTCGGAAGAAATATGCAAATTCTAACCTTCGACCACATTCCCGTTTGATAAATTTTCACCTTCGCATTGGGCGGGTTCGAGACCCTCGGTTTGTGACAACATAGAGGCACCAACCTCTTCTGTTTCGTCTAGAGCAGTTGAAGAGTCGCCTCTAACACTTATTTGTGAGTTTTCATCCGTTATCGCTGCTGCGTGGTCGCGAAGATTCTGAGCTGATAACCCCAAGTTCACGTATCCCACGTCATCCCATAGATCTTTCAAAATGCGCATATATCCTTTCTTGCGTCCGTTCTGGTAACATGGCGGGCTACTTGAGCTTTTTAAGCTTAACGCTTTTTCCCTGCATTCTAGTAAATCTTGATTCATCTTGTCAGTCCATTTTAGCCTTGCTGGTTTTCCAGCGAGCGACCGACCTGCAGCCGCCGCCATAATAATAATAATAATAATAATAATAATAATAATAATAATAATAATAATAATAATTATTATTACTATTATTATTATTATTAACATTTGCGTAAGTGTTGTTTCAGCTAACAGCAAGATATTGAATCAAAATGACTCAATCTTCACAGAAATCCTCTGTTTGCCAAAGATCAGCTTGTCTTAATGTTACTTCACAGCCTCCAAAAGTTTGCTTTCAAAAGCGGAAATTTAGCGCGATTTCAAAGTCATCTGAATAGAATTCAGAACGGCGCTTAACCAAACGAATACCAGATTTGAAATCCTGTGTACATGGCCTTTCATTTAATGTAAAATTTTTCCAGGCCCTTGTCTCCCTTAAATGATAACCATCAACATTCGTTTTGGATGCAAGTTAAAAAGTAATTGAATTGTTTGTTCGTTTGATTTGCGAGCGAACGAATGTTTTTACTTTGCTTGGTTGACTGTTTTTCTACGTGCCTTAGCAGTGTTAAGAAAAATTTTTCCTTAAGTTATTAACACGTAATTGGAATGAGTCATTGTAAAAATTAAGGATTAATATCACTTGTGTTTTCAGAAGTTGCTGAAATTGCCCTCGTCGCTGCATGACTCGGACAATTTCAGCAACGTCTGAAAACCCGCCTGATATTAATCCTTGCTGTGGTGTTTACTCGCAGGAGCATCTTCCAAATCCAGAGGCTAACCGCTCGTTTTCATAGTCGTTTTCTAGGTCGTACAAGTCGTACGACTCAAAATGAAACCGATTTTCATTTGGGTCGATTTCGTACGTAGCTGGCCGTTCATCTGTATTCTCATATAGCACGCTTTTTTAACCAATCAGAGCGCGAGTTATATCATCACTGAGGCTTTAGACCGATCGAACTAAAATCACATTGAATCCAGAACAGAATAGAAAGGAAAGAACAGAACAAGTAATTAATGATTGCAAATTTCAATATCTCATGTAATATAAATAATTTATATCATCAATTTATTTCACTACAATTTCCTCCATGTGATTTAAAAAGTGCCGTTTTTTCCTGGTGTAACAAGGTCTTAATTACATGTAATGATTTCTTGTAGCGCATATCCACGTGGATCTGAAAATGCAAAAGGAGACCATTGTTCGTTGGACTTCGGTACACGCTGTTTTAAAACCAGTTCGCAGCCTTTCTTTTCTATCATCATGCTAAGGAATGGTATCTTGTTGTTCAGTGTCGGCTAACTCCATCGTAAAGTGTATGGATAGATGACACTCATTCCAAGTTGCCAAGAAGGTTGTTGCACTTGGAATCAGTCTGACACTGAAGATACTGTGTCATCGACATATCTCCTATAAAATAGTAATAGTAATAACTTTATTAATTTCCAAATTATGGCTTTTCAAAGTAATTACAATATTCAACAAAATATCTTAAACTATAGAACAATAAGAAATGATTAAAATGATGGTAGCTTGTGCCACTTGACGAAACGATCTTGTATCCAAGTAGAGAAAGTATTTTTGGTTCAATGTTACACAAAAACTGAATATCAGCCACTCCGATCTGGCTGAATTATTGCAAGTAGCAACAAAAATATCAGCTGTTTCAGTTTAATGGAAGGCTATACGAACAGGTTGATGGTGTTGCAATGGGTTTACCCTTAGGCCACCTTATAGCCAGTGCCTTCCTATGCTCTATTGAAGAACAACTCGAGTGTGAGAAACAACGGGAACGGCACTCTAATCACCTGAAACAGCTAGCCGTGTAAACATAACGCTGTGTCTGTATCTGTACCGGCAAGCGAATAAGATAACGCAGCTCAGAAATGAAACAAACACAAGAACAAAAGGAATGTTTTAAGTCGTTTGATCGATCGTTTGATGGAGTTTAAATGTTATCAAACACGATGCATGCAAGACGATCAAACAAGACCAAACAAGGTGGTCAAACGGTAAACGTTTTGGTCACCAAACTATGTTTGATGATGTTTGGTCACCAAACATTTCCGATTTGGCTCTGGGCTTACACGGTTAACTAAACATGCCATTATCATGATCATCTCATCAACGTTATCATCGTCATTGCCCTCGTTGTCGTCATTATTGTTTTCTTCATCGGCGTCGCTACCATCGTCATCATCATCTTTAACATTTTCATCGGACATTAACGCGCGCAGTACCTAAATGTATATCCAATTTTGAGTAACCAATTGGTGCCAACAAACACACTTCTACTCCTGTCTTTCTTTGGCTTACATTACACCAAGGTTTTCAATAAAATGAAAATCTTTCTGATATGTCTTTTTCCACTACGTATCAGGTTTGATATACTCCCGTGTCTTCTCCTTAGTGTGCCAAACTCGATCAATGCAGTCAAGTACCAAAACCTTGAAAACGGATCTCAAACGTAACAGGAAATACTTTGTTACCACGCGTCAGTTTATGTTCTTAGAGTCAATTGATTTAGGTGAGTCCGAACAAGAAAAAACGAGACAGAACTGAATAGACAAAAAAACCTGAAAAACTGCAAAATGTTTCTGACCAGGCTTGAATTGGCGACCTTCCGCGTGTTAGGGGGATGTGATAACCACTACACTACGGAAACCACGGATACTACATAGTGAGTTGACTTTAGGTTCAATTACGCATAACAGGCCAACCGAATGATCTTTTTGAACTCCAGTCAGGAGATTCTGGAAACCCCCTTCATAGCCAGAGGATAATTCTCAGAGCCGAACACGCACAGCACATAGCAAGAAGGAAAAGACATGAGCTGGCCTGAAACAATGAACTACAAGCATAGCTATACTCAATAAACAGAAAAGAACAGAACGCAGAAGAATTTCGCCTTATATGTTGAACTTTTTCTTGCATATTTGGAACTAACTGATCATAGAGCCTGGTGTCTTTACAGGAAAAGCCGGAAACAAAGTTGAATTTCAAGCAGTGGTCCACTTAGAAACAAAAGATAAACGGCGGCAATGACTGATATTTAAAACTAAGGAGCTTAAGCGACCAAAACAATTTCTAAATAGGTAACTTTCGATAAAACTGGGACCAAGTGTCCGCTCAAGGGATTGTGGGATGACTTCAGGGGAGGGGTGGGGGTGGGTGGGTTAGGGACGCACATTAGGAAGAAACAATCGCGCTCCCAAAGAATCCCACAATCCCTCACGTGGCAATCTCGATTCCGGTCTTTTCACCATCGCGTCTGATGACAAGGTTTATCAATTAAGCATTAGAGGACTTTTTCCGTGTTTACATAGCCTCATATAAACACAATGGGGGTTGTGAGAATTCGAGACAGTTATGCAAACCCGAGACGTAGTCGAGGTTTTGTATAACTTTCGAGAATTCTCCCAACTCCCCGAGTGTTTATATGAGGCTATGTAAACACGGAAAAAAGTCCTCTATTGCTTTTATAAAATATTTCTAAAGAGTAATTCGACAAATGAAGGAAATTTACTTCTTCATTGAAGTAGATTTTCTAAATACACGCTCTGAACAATCGTATTTCCCACTAGCTAATCATAACGCGCAACTAACAACACATGAACCAATCAGAATTCGCGTTATAAAAGTCAAAATCAAGTTGAAATTTTTGGGAAGCCTAATGAGAGCGCCATGTTGATCAAAGTTTTGATTCCTCTGAAATCGTGCAGAAAAATACCGAGCGCTCGGCGAGAACCAGAAGAAATGCTCAAAACATACGAATCGTTAAGGAAAGAACTTCAAGATAAGAAGTTAATTTAAGCTGGAAATGAATTTCACTGTGGTTGATCGCTTTTGAAAGTGGCGTGAACTTGCTCGAATTGGCAGCCCGAGAACAAGGTTGAATCGCTCATCGTGCCTTGCCATGTTTTGCTGGATAGGAATCGTAGCCAAAGCAGCGGATCCAGGTTTTAGTATACTTTTAAGCTGAGAAGGTCTCAGAGAAAATGCATTTTACGCTAATTTGACAGCCAAAACACGGCAACCGATGGGCCGCGCAAAGTTTGATTTGAAGCATTTACAGTCTGTAGCACATAAGCTTAGTTTGGTGTAAGTTTTCGTGTACATTTTTTTTAAATAAAGAATGTCTTCTAGAGAATTTTGTTGCAGTGCTTAATGCAAAAATTACCTTGAAAGACGTTTACTGCCTATTTTGTTCCATATTTTGTCTTGTAATTTAAAATGATAATTAAAGTAACACTCTTTGCAAGAGACTCTGAAATAAACGTTAACTTCTGTGCTGTCACAACTATATATCCCTGGCGTTATTGGATTGTTATTATTATTATTATTTTTGTTATTATTATTATTATTATTATTATTATTTTGTTATTGTTTTTTGTATCATCTTGTAAACGTCATTTCCGCCCCTCCTATGTATTGCGACATCCTCCATAATATAATATGGTAATTTCATTTTTATAATTTAGTAACATCTAAACCTGAAGAAGGCTGGTTTGGCGAGCCGAAATATTGTTCTCAAATATATTACGTTGTATCAACCTTGTAGTAGTCTTCGGACTTCTAATCGTCTATTTTTCAAGTTTGGTTGATCAGATCTCCTGTGAGATCCAACGTACAAGCGAGCAGGATCTTCGTTCACAGTCTTGGGTTCATTAATGGATGACACACAATAGACCTGTCTAGCTTGCATGTTTTGTTTTCCCAATGTAGGTCATGTGATGTTACCATAGAGAACTGTTTCTTTGAAATTTTGCCTTCACGTGCATATGTAAGCATAATTTATGACAAGACAAAAGGCAAATCCCCTTGGGAAGATCACATGATCTATATTGGGGAAACAAATTCTACAAGCTAAAATGATCTATTAACCATTACCACAGTTCTCCTAATTGAGTTTACTCAGTGGGTGTCTCTATCGAATATTTTGTATTATATTCTCCCAGGGGATGTCAATCAATGTGCTTATTCATATAAGGTAAGCTATTCCGGGAATTCGATAGTTGTATCTAGATCACCCAGAAGGACAGCCGAGGAGCATTAGTAACGAGAATCCGAGTCGAGCGTTCGTCGGAAATTATCGGCAATTTCAAAATTGCGGACGATATCTTTTACACCACGCGTGAAATAGCTTTCACAATTTGGGTCTACGGAGAAGAAAGATAAGTTGCCGTCTCAGTGACTCAATGGACGAATGTGGATAGCACAATTTCAAGCATTTCAGCTGCCTCTAGTATGTTTTCCATACTTCTACAAAGCCTCCGAACTTAAATTTAAGCCTCCTCTTTGAAGACTCAACTGCGTTAGGTGGCTAAACGCATAAACTATGTTTGACCAAACACCAGACAAAGTTAGTCCAAAAAACAATTTTTAAAGCCATTTAGATGCACTATTGAGAGAGGTGGCTAAACCGTCAAACATGCTTGTCCAACGATTTTGGATGAAAATATATGATCGTTCTTTGATTGCTAAATTTGTTTTCGAATAAACACACGTGTCGACTGTATTATTTTCTTGTAATGTTTTGAGGCTTTTGAACTGCGGTCAATTCCTGTTGACTGCTCTAAACATAGAATATTGGGGCAAGGAAAGCCATGCGATCAAATGCTCAATACCAGTAAAAAATAATAATCGTGGAAGTTTGCGTTTAGGCTTGGCTAAATCTATATATTAATACACACATTTTAAGCAGTCTTTTGGCATGTTATCTTTAATATACTGTTATTTTAAGTGAAGGAGAAATAAAGAGAGCAGCATTAAAAACATCTGACCTTTTTTCGTTTGAATGGGAAAATTTTTAGAACTAATGGTTATTACTGAATGACATGCCAGTGATCTGAGATTAGAATCGGTGCTCTCTCAGTCACTTAATCAATCAATCAATCGATCGATCGACCAATCAATCTGGATGACACTCGACGTTAAATAGAAACATTAACCGCAACAGATTTTACCCTGTGAGGATCTGCTAAACTGACGGGCCACATACAGAATCGGAGCCTTAAATATCTAACACCCCCGTCTAAAAGTTCCAACTATACAGCTTAGGAGGCCGACGCGTTATCCATTACGCTACAGAGGCGAACTTATTCATATGGCATTTGTAAACTGCACTTCAATAACATCTTACTGCTGGTATAATGTGAAAGAATACTATTTTCATGAAGGAAATATCAGGAATCAGAGCTGCTTTTGGTTGAAAACCTTTGGAGTAATGTGAGAAAAAGGACAGAAGAAGTAGGTACTGTTTCATATGTTTCCTAGCTGGTTAATTGACAGGTCATTAAAAGGTTATCTTAGAAATGTTACTACTGCAATGGATGCTACCAAATATGATATTTCTAACTGCCATTTTACAAACTACCGTATATTGGCTTTTATTCATCTTACGCTGGAAGAAAATTTCTTCTGTTAAAAAAAAGTATTGTAAAGAAATTTTCTCTCCATTCAAACTAAGAAGCATTTTTTGTCCTAAATATTCTGTTCCGGATTCTTTGAAGTCACGTGTTGTGTACCAACATACTTGTGCGAGTTGTGCAGCTCGCTTGATTTGAGTTGAGTTGATTTACAGAGGGCCAGTATGGAGAATACTGTCATAGTAATAGGTGTTATCCTCTTTAAATAAAGGTTATTTATTTATTTATTTATACTGGTGAAAAATAAGCATTTTCACACGCGTGTAAATGAACATCTTTTTCGGGACAAGAATTCTCACATTTTTCTCACATTTTCAAACATCTTAAGAATTGTCAAGATAATTGTAGTGTATCTTGTTTTAAAATCATTGATAATGCCAATTCAATTCATCAACTTAAAATCAAGGACAGCTCTCATATTGAATAGTTGAAACCCGAGCTGAACAAGCAAAATAAGCATGTTAGTTTAGCATTACATTTTTAAATTGTATTTAACGTTATTATCCGTTTTGTTTTCTGTGATATTATTGGTTAGTTTAATTTGTTAACATGTAGGTTTAAATTTATAAAGAAGCATTGAATGAATAGCTTTATATACTCATTATCTTGAAGTCCTTTACTACTGTACTCATTTGGCTGAAAATGATGTTTGAAACATGGAAACATCTTCCAGAAACTTAAAAGCGTTGTTGTGTTTTTAAAGACAGCTTTATTACATTTCCATATTAATCCGCAAAAATCGCTCGCGATAAAAACAACATATCGCTTGGTGAAGGAAACGATCTCCGTGTTATGAGTGAGGAAAACCGATGTAATTCTTAAAAGATAATAAACGTGTGCACTAAATACAATTAACGTTATCCTGATTACATCAAGTGACTAATTATTCACGAATCTCACTTGACCACACCACACAAGAATGACAAGCGTAATAATAATATTTTACATCTTTCTCGGTTCGCGCTTAAACATAATCAATACATCGGGCAGAAACACCATAAACTCGTTACATGTCAGTTCGATCCGATCCGGTCCGGCCCGGTCCGATACGATAAGATCCGATCCTGGTTTTGTTAACGGCAAGATGGAGGTCAGTTTAGATGCAAATTAAGTGGAGAAGACTATTAACTTAGTTTATTTTAGCACATGAAAACTGGTTTACCAGTCAAAACGATTCTTTGAGAGACAGAAGGCCGAGATAATCAGCTGAAATAGTGAGATTTAAGAGAGCTTGAAACCGTTTGACGGCTAATAATAAGTGCTTTTTATGACGGTTGACAGTAAAAATTGCCCTATTTTGATGGATGACGGTTAAATGTAAGGCTGGTTGACGGCTGACGGTTGACCCCATTGAGACACTGATTTAATGCAGTACCTCAATGTATAACCAGTTTTGAGTAACCCATTAATGCCAACAAACACTTCTTCTTCTGTTCTTTTTCTTTTTGCCCTATTACTCCAAGGTTTTCAACCCAAAGTAGCGCTGATTTCTGATATGCCCTCTCTTATTTTCCACCATAAAAAACAGATTTCTATCGCATTACACCAGCAGCACGATGTTATTAAAGTCTAGTACAAAGAAATGCCATATGAATAAGTTCGCCTCTGTAGCGTAACAGATAACGCGTTGGCCTCCTAAGCTGTGTAGATGGAAAGCCGCCGGAGATTGCGGGTTTGAGTGCCGTCGGAGGTACTTTTTCTCTTTTTACGATCACTTTTAGATATTCAACTCATTCACGAAGTTAGGGCCCGATTCTGTTTACACAACGAACCGTACTTTTGTTGTAAACGTGCAGCAAATTTGGGGCTCTAAATTTGAGCTAAATTTGCGCTGCTAGTAAAGACGATCTAAATAGAAATATTTTCCCCGGAGCAACGCAATTAAATTTGCTATTTTCTTTTAAAGTGGCTAATATAAGGTTTAATTTCTTTGTGTCGAGAGGTCCATAAATAATTCGTTTGCATAATTTGTTTGCATTCATGAATAAGATTCAGAGACAGACGATTTCAACGATAGGAAAAAAAGAAACAAGTTGGAACAATTTCTACCATTTAGAACAAATTACGAGACTTACTATGGGTCCGCCATGTTGATGCATTCTTTTGTGCCCTTCCTTTTAGATGCTCCATGGCACTTTCAGCTTCTCTTTCTGTTCGTTTTGATTTGTCCCCACACCCTTCCCCTGATTATCTTTTTTTCCTTTGGGAAAGCCTCCACGATGGCCCTGTGGTAAACGTTTAACTGCGAGGTAGCACATTTGCTTAGAATACCTCAATTTTGGGGCGACCGTTTTTGTTTTGTATTTGTAGGGGTTTTCAAACACTTCTTCTCTGCGATTTATAATATTATGCTGCTGCGTCCAGTGAAAAGAACAAAGAATAGAGAATAGAATTAAATACAGAACAAAACCCATGTTCGTTTGAGCTGAAACGAAATCCTGTTGTTAATTTTCAACCTAAATTTACTAATTTATCTTGGGCAAATTCCAATTTCTTTTCAAGTTCAAGATAGTATACCCTGCGAGCAGAGTCTCCTTCGATCTTCCTAGAAAAATCGGGAAGAGGAAGGAGACTCTGCTCGCGGCCTGCATATTCTTTGATACGCCGATCATCCAAAAACATGGATGAATCAGTCCAGTTCCGAACCGGTCATACCGGTTTGCCCCTGGTGCGCATGCTCAAGCGTAAGAATTGCTGACTTTTTTCGCGCCCACGGCATGTTGTTTA
This sequence comes from Pachyseris speciosa, assembly GCA_016490735.1. Classification (NCBI taxonomy): domain Eukaryota; kingdom Metazoa; phylum Cnidaria; class Anthozoa; order Scleractinia; family Pachyseridae; genus Pachyseris; species Pachyseris speciosa. Next base: position 486,504 of record JAEMWC010000669.1, read on the forward strand.
CAACCGGATGCGGTACAAAGTATTTGAGCCGTGAATGTTCTAGCACTTAAGTTAAATTCGGACCAATTACAAGCCTCACGGAACCACAATCAAAGTCTGTGTGGCAACGATACGTATGTCTCGCAGATCCTTCCATGGCGACTTCGTGGAGAAATGATTGAAAACATGCCATTAGATCGTCGTCGTCTTCTCTTGAAGCGGAGGCTATCAACCGGCCATGGCGAGGCTTTTGCTTGGCTTTTGGCGACGGGCTAGCTTAATTCGACATCCGCTTCACACTGATGCTACTCTTTCGACAAGACAAATAATATTTCCACGAAGCTCTCGAATTTGCTCCATGAATGTACATCGTTCGCCGATTAGGCAAATTCCACATATCAGACAAATTGTGTCTTTCGCTTTTGACGTCGACTTCTTCACGGGAGTTTTCGGAAATCTTAAAACACCAGGCAAATCCAAAATTAAATTGCCCGGGGTTGAAAGCATGTTGAAAATCACATTTCGTGCATATATCGAGGAAATGACAGTACTCACGGGAACAACGTTGTGTCAAATTTCAAGATTTGATGATTAACTCAAGGCACGGTTACATTTGAATTTGGAGCATGCTCAATAGGAATTGTGTAGGCCGCGAGCAGAGTCTCCTTTCTCTTCCCGATTTTTCTAGGAAGATCGAAGGAGACTCTGCTCGCAGGGTAAAGATAGTAAGGTTTTCCTTTAACAATACCAAAAGCTCACAAATTATCCCCCGCGTTAGGTGAAAAAGAGACCTCATTCTCAATTTCACGCTTTCAGAAAAAATGCAAATGAAGTCTTGAATTTGCAGATTAACAAAATCAAAACTCCAGGATATCAACATGGGATAGACAACATGTTCAACCCACTTAGGTCTTTTTTCTTTGGTTAGCTTTGATTTTTCTGAACTGCTTTTCCATTTTTAATTATGGATTATAGCATCAATTTAACTGAAAAAAAAAAGGATAAAACAATTGAGATACCAAAATGACAAAAATGCCACAGCTAAAATATAACTTTCACATTTTTAAATCATACAACATATTACAATATTCAATATAAAAGAAAAAATTCTGTTCCTTCTAGTGATTAGCGAAAGTTACTAAGTTGAGCTTACATCATACTCAATATCAGAAAATTCAATTTCCAGAACTTTAGGAATTAACGAGCCTGGATCTAGTCAGGTCTCTTCATTGATTAAAAAAGTACCCTGAGCTAAATTATTTACAAAACTAAAATCAACCTTCCTGTTGGCGGAACACCCATTAAAGTATTTATTCTTATTCATTGCCTAACATGTTGGATTAATCCAAAACAAAAAGAAGACTACATAAAAATAAAGACAAGATTTCTTGACGACGGAAAATGAAAATAACGGAAGTCATGAATAATAACAATAATTAATAATAATAATAATAATAATAATAATAATAATAATAACAATAAATTGGTAATACCTTTCTTCATAATCAGAGGAAATACAATGTAATTTCGTGATAGATTTCAAAGATAATTAGATGACTTACTTTGAAGGTCTGTTGGAAGCGGCTGTCGCAATAACTTTAACTTGGGCTTGTCACTGGCTTGTTGACCTGGGGCCGGTTCATGGAAGGCGTCTCTATCCCAGGGATGAATATGCCTTCTTCCAAAAGGTGTTCCTGGATTAAGGCAGATTTGTTCCTGGAATTATTACACCTTTCAGGAACCGGCCCCTGGTAAGAACAAAACGTTTTAGATTATTCAACTTCGATTCTTTCCGCTTCAAAATTGACGCCTTATCTTTAAAACTGAGGCAATAAGCATCAAATGTCTCTCGAGAAAATGGTGAAAATAGGCTGATTTGTTTTATAAAACAAAGCTAAATACTCACGTTTTACGCACAGCATGAAATCTCCTTAGGTCGCGTGGTCGAGATGGGGAGACAACGCCGCGCGCTTGCGCCCTTCAACAGAAATTGGAAAAATCACTTCAGGCCGCGTCTCAGAACCACCGCGTCCTCTGTTCTCAAAGTCCGTATTGGTGTATAAAACACAATTTAACACTATTTTGTAGGCTGGCAACCCTCATAGGCACTAGGTATTTTTTTTTCAAGTCAACCAAAGTATTGTTATTTTGAATTTTAGAACACTTTTCGTTGATTTGCATTGCGTGTAATCTGATACACGTCGCCACGGCGAGGGGACAGTGCACGGTTCGGCCAATCCAATTTTTCATCCTCCCTAACAAAACAGAAAAACCAACTTTTGTGCATGCTAATTGTTTATTTTGAGTTTCAGTTTATCAGTTCTGAAAACAGCCAAACAATCCAACAAGGACAAAAGGACGAGAATCTTCCCATTTTTCCCCACCTTTCAACCCCACTTTAAGCTGCGAAAAAATGAACTGAGCACAAAAAAACAGCCTTTGGGAATCCTCCCACTCCCCCCCCCCCCCCCCCCAAACACTCCGAGATAATGAAATAACCGCCATAAGTTATTTTATTTGTCCATTTTTCCGTTTTTAACCCTTTCCCTACCAAGGACGTATATATACGTCCTCCAGAATGGCACGTATCGACCCAGGACGTATATATAACGTCCTCAAACAAGTAGCTTGACTCGCTGTCCGGTCGTTCAAGATTGCATGGATAAATTTAATATGGTTCTTGAGAAAGGTCAGGCACTAATGTGGAAAAGCCGCTGACCTGATATAGTACCTTGCAAATTTTTTGAGAGCATTTCAAAATGGCGGCTCGAAGAGGCGGACAGATGATGATAAGAGGGGAAGCTTTCTTCGAACTTTACGCGGACATCGATGATTGGAGGGACGACAGTGATGTTGAGCCAAGTAGCTCGGAGGATTCGGAAACGGGCGATTCAGACGAAGGCGGTGAACAAGATTTGATCGAACCGGAGCAACAACAACAAACCGCACGTGGCGATGGTCGGGGAGCTGTTCCGTGTAACCGTGAAGGTAGAGGAAGAGGTGGTAGAGGAAGAAGACGGGGAAATCGTGTTAAACAGACTAAGTCTAAGTGGACTGAGTCGTTTCCCTTATAAATTTTTGCATTTTTTTTGCAAACTAAAATTTTTCTAAAAATCCGCCGCCGGTTGGTGGGTGTATTTGGTTGTGGTGGGGAAATTTGACATCTTTCTTGTTTCATCTTTCCATCCTTTGATTCAAAAATGGAAAAATGGAAAATGGCCAAGGCGTCTATCAAGTTTTCATTTTTCCATTTTCCGGCTTTAACCACCAAAACAGAAATAGAAATAGAGACCTCCCGCCATCCCAAACACGGCAACGCAAGGTCAACGCGTGACCTGCAGACCACCGAAAACCGCGCCAGTATTCAAAGCAAGCCCGGCCAACCCCGCCATCCACCGGACGTCCCGCCTGACGACCCAAAAGGCGACCAAAAACATCCATGAAAACAGAAAACCGGATCCGACAACAGAAGCAGAACGCCCACACAGTCACCAGTCACTGCATCCGACGGAAAAAAGCGCATGCGGCTCACAGTTCCGTCGCACAACCCTTGAATGGCAGTTAACACAAAGTCACGCAACTTTCCTTTACCCCACCTCCCCAGCCCACAACGAGTAGAAGAAAATATAATATTCCTGCAACACCAACCCGAAAGGCCCGATATATTGAAATCCGTTTTGCCTGATGAATGGCAAGCCCGTGCTCCGCCCTCAGAGCCCCGGCCGTCCGAGGTTTGAGATATTGGAACTAGTTAGTTTTATGTGAAGGGTAGTCTCGTGCTCCGTGTTCGGGGCTCTGGCCATCTTTGTATCTGTTTGCGTCGCTCTCTAAACCACCCACATGCAGTTACATGTAATTTCGAATTTTGGGCCAAATATGCCTCTATACATAATGGACACCAAACGAATAATCTCCTCTTTTGAAACAAAAATATTTGAAGCGTTATTTGCAAAAAGAAAAGTTAGTTTTTGTGTGACCAATAATAATTGGCTACATTAACTGTTGTTTTGAAGGATCCGTAACGAGGTGATGTATTTGTATGCATTAAAACTCGACCTTTCGTAGTTCCCCAAGTTATGTCACCACGGGAATTACGGGAATAACTTGTAACGTGTTGTTAATTTCAAATTGAAACTTTTTTTCAGCTTTCACTCCTGGACCTATGGTCCAAGCGCACCTCTTGCGGTCTCGCGCCCGAGTAAGGTACTTGGGTATAGGGGTGCCGCTGGGGGAAACCCAGGCCTTGTTTTGGACCAAAATAACCTGGAATGACAACCCTGTGTAGGACAATTCCTTCTATGTTTAAAACATCAATGCTAATATCTAGTCCTGAAAATGATTTACTGTTAACTGATGACCTAAATAAATACAGATAAACGTTTCCGATTTCGGATTTTGAAATACTCGACGACAGTCTTGCAGCCATAGCCTGTCTAGGACAGGTCCAGACCCTGATAAGGACAGACTCGCTAAAAATTATATCCCCTGTTCAGGGCAGAGGGGCCAAACACCATACCCTATCCAGCGGTACATCCCCGTATAGGCCATATAGGCACGAGTTATGCCTCTGTGATTTCATCATCTTTTAAAATTCTTCCTTGATCCATTTTACCCTGCGAGCAGAGGCCCTTCGATCTTCCTAAATAAGTTGGTAAGCGGAAGGGACCTCTGTCAGCTGCCTCGAGTTTCTTTGATATGCCGTTCATCCACCGAGGTGGATGAGTCAGTGCGGTTAGAAACCTATCAGACCGGTTTCGGCCCACAACGCATGCGCCATGCTAGAAATTACTGACTAAATAGGTGCCCGTGGTTCATTGTTTACACTCATCTATTGACAAGTATGGCCTTCGTTTCTCTGTCGAAATCATAAAATCTAACTCGTCATGTTTACAGGCAGACGATAACAGCGATGAACGACCCGAGCGGATTTTCTTGTGATTTTCTTGATTTTGTGAGGACTCGCTTTACACTGATAGTCTTGTGACAGGACAAAGAGTATTTTGAACAGATCTCCTTCAGTAATTCAGTGATTTGAATGATCACACTGTTCCTTTTATCCAACGATTCCGTTTGCTGGCCACATGGTCTGCAGACACCACATGACTGAACAGTTAAGTCAAAACTTTCCTCTAATATGCTCTGTAACTTATCTCGAAGGCCAGTGTGATGGTCCACTTAAATGTGCATCGTTCTGCGCCGACATACAGCACAACAAACACACCGAATCTTTTCTTGCAGTTCATGTTTTTGCGTAACCTTTTTCACAGACGTCTTAAAAGAACCTAAAATACAAGTCGTTTTCATAATAGAATCGCGGCCTGGACTAAAACTGGAACTGGTTGCTTTTTTGCAACGAATCCTTGAGTGCAAAAACATCGCGGGAGATGAGTACTGTCAATATTACAGCGGTGATTATATTGCCGTGAACACCTAAAATATGTCTGGAATGTTGATTGTGTTGTAACCAATCACAGGCGAGATCTTCAAACCACAGAAACCACAGGCAACGAACGGTCACGGAACAAATTATTTTCGTTTTGTTTAACATGTTTAAGGATACAAGCTGTCTTATTAGGAATTTAAAACACCACTGCTCCCCAAGATCAGTGCTGAGGACCGCATTCAGCACATCGTTCGATTTTAGAAAGGAAAATTTAGAAGCCAACGCGACGCGACGACGACCGGCTTTCCATGTAACGACATATTACACGGAGACAATAAAAAATGAACAATCGTGTATTCTTAGAAAAATAAAATTTCAGATATGCATTCAACAATATAAAGCCGTTGGGTTGTAGCATGCGAGTTTACGGACATTTACGGAGATTCTTTTGGTAAGAAGAACTGCGATCGGAGATAATCATGTTTTTTTTCTTTTGCGCGCAAAATGTGCTAATAATCGCATCCAAAGGGGACTTCAAATCTTCTTGTTAAATCCCCTCATAACTAGTTTCCTACAGCATGTAATCCCCCTGATATCAAATGCATAAATGCCTTCAGAGAAAAAGCAAAATTATATTTTGGAAGGAATACCGAAAATTGGGCTGTTTACTTTGCGCGATGTGTCAACCATTCCATAGATGTTGAATTTGGTCGGTGGTTTTCCAGTTTGCGATCTTGCGATCAAGGAACTTCTGCCGGCACAGTAGTTCGAAGGTTTAATCGTTAGCGCACGTAAATCCAATCCCCTTGTTCTACAAAAAAATATTAGCGAGGATTATGTTATCAGAAATGAAAACATCGACAAGAACAACTCTCGAATTTCAACTTTATTATTTGCTACCAAAAAAAAGAAAAAAAAAATACCAAAATAGTAAATCTACCTGACCTAACAAAAAAGTGTTAACGCTTGCTGCAATAGCCGCGAAGCGATGGGAATCAGAAAAATTCTAGCGGCTTACCTTGCAACATTGTAACTTGCGATCAGGCGTAACTACCGATTTCGATCGTTACAAAAAGTTTGAAAATTCCCACGCCAAACCGTCGCGTGCGTCGGCCCTGCACTTCGGCTTTGTAATTTATTTCAAAATCCTTCAAACCTGTATTCTTTGCTATTATAGCACACACTGTAAACAAATAGGAAGGAAAAGCAATTGTTTACTTGTAAAGAGACTGAATGTTAAAACAAAACGAAAATAATTTGTTCCGTGACAGATAGGAAACCGTTGCCTGTGGTTTCTGTGGTTTGAAGATCTCGCCTGTGATTGGTTACAACACAATTAACATTCCAGACATATTTTAGGTGTTCACGGCAATACAATCACCGCTGTAAATAGCTAATTCCTAATGAAAACGAGGCTGAATGAGGAGCGGTTACATTTGAATTTAACGCACGCTCAACAGGGAAAGTCGAGGCGGCTGGCTGTCCCTTCGTCTTCCAGACTTGTCTAGGAAGATCGAAGGGCCTCTGTTCGTAGGGTAGATTCATGTCACACTTGTTTTTACTTTTTTCTATGGTTTAAATTCATAACTTATTTTGGAAAGTTTCGACAAAAAAACGGCACATGAGATGGAGATCAAAGTGAACTCTCACAGCTTATACATATTCCTTAAAACAGTAATAATATGCACGAAAAAATTACTCAATTCTGATTGGCTGAAAAAGCAGTGCAGTTTTGCTGTAACACAGTGCAATTACAAATGTATTTTGATTGGCTTAGAAACAATAGAAATTTGAATTAGCCAATTAAATCGTAGCCGTTTCTATAGCAACAAGTTCGCAGTAAGTTTGAGCCGCGTTGAAGATTGTGAAAATATAAAACAACGGCTGGCGTTTTGAGAAGGTTTCCTTTCTCAGAGGAACTGAAAACAGCTCTAAAAACGAGCACGGGGCGAAAAGCACTGCTTTTCGGCTGTCTGTTTGGAGAAAGTGATGTCTACAGAAGGGAATTGCCGACGAAATCGAAAGCTATAATATAAGCCCGTTGAACTTATATAACACTTTGCTCAAGCCATTTTACGCCGAGAAAACAACAAAAACAAGACGAAGATTATGAACCAGAATACTGAAGTTAATGATTATACACTTGATAGACACTTGAAAAACAAAGAGGCTTATAGCTATAGCCTACAACTTTTCAGCCGGATTTTGCGGCTTAAAAAACTTTTAAACATTGACAAACTGTTGTTTTGACCTGCGCGTGATGAATAAATTATTTTTGCACGTGATTCACCTGCGTTACTTATGCAACACAAATTTTGTCGTGTATATTATTAAGGTCGGCACACACGGAGGGACTAGTCCCTGCGACTAGTCCCCGCGACTAGTCCCGGGGACCAAGTCCCTTCGTGTGAACTACCCATTTTCATCAGGAAATTAGTCGCAGGGATCAAAATTTGGTCCCTGCGACTTGTCCCAGGAATTCAAACCATGTTTGAATTCGTGGGACAAGTCGCAGGGACTTGTGCCCTCAAATTATGCTGATCCCTGCGTGTGAACTGTTCGTGGGACTAGTCCCTGCGACCAGTCCCTTCGTGTTAACTCTTCAGGGGACTAGTTGCGGGGACTAGTTGCAGGGACTAGTCGCAGGGACTAGTCCCCTCGTGTGTGCCGACCTTTAATATGTAATCACATGATTTTTCTCGTGCAATTTGGAATAAATAAGCACTTGTAAATTTTTTCAAAGACCACGAATTAGTCTTTGAAAAAATTTTCTCGTGCTTATTTATTCCAAATTGCACTCGAAATCATGTAATTACCTATACAAAACAATACGTACCATTAACCGATGAAGACCAGCCGCTGAAAAACAGGATTAATGATATCGCTTCTCTTCCTTTTATTCATGATTGGTATTTTAAGTTTCAATAATTATATATTCCCGTGTATATGAGTTTCCATAATGAATACTGCGTCAACTCGGAAAGTTACGAAAATGAGCCAAGACGTTCATAAGTCATGCAGGATTTTTGTTTTCGTCATTTTTCGTTAAATGAGTAGCTATATAATTGTTTGAAGATAAATCATGCGGGATTTTGTATGTTTATGTTTTTGCCATTTTTTGTTTAAATGTGGAGGTTATATAATTGTCGTCGATTAATTGCGTTTCCTGCTTAGGAAGTGACACTTAAGACAACCTGGAATGGATCATAAAAATGTCAGTCGCCTAATTTGTAATTAGTATACAGCAGCTGGTTCATAATCCATTTATTTTCCTAACCAGCTCATAATCAAACAAGATAATTTTGTCCCTCACTGAAGTAAACACTCCGTTTAATGAAACCACGGCTGAACCTTTACTCTGAGGTATGGAGATGCAACATTGAGTTTCGTATTCATGTGTTTATTTTCTTCTTTTTCATTTGATAGATTTAGGTAGACATCCTCATCATTTTTTCTTCATCAAGAGATTTAATAAAAAAAAAAAAAAATACCGAAGCTGAGTCGGGCATGATAACCAAGAGCGATACTGTGATAAAGATTGCAAGGGAGAGAATACAATTGCAGCGTCTAACACTGAAAATTACCACTAAGAACTGCAAACCTTACAATTTGGGTTTTTTTTACTGGCAGAATAAAGATGGCTGTTCAACACCTGATGCTGTTTCTTCTGGTCATCATTTGCTCAGTGGTGGTCATAGCAAACCAATGTGGAAAACATGCAGGTAAATATTGCAAAAATTGAAATTTCACGATGACAGCAAGAAGTACCGGCAGTATTCAATAGCTCTTTTTCGAAATAAAACCGCATTTTTGCACGTCAACAGGCGCAAGCACGAAAGTGAGGCAAGTCGAGGAAGGTATCGAAGAACACTAACATCACAGCCGCCTTTGGACGAGAACGGAATGACCTAGCATTTTTTTGCAGTGTACGGATGTAACAACACTACTCGAGAAAAGGTTGCGTGAGTAGTATATGTTCAGCAAAATGAAGCCTCGTTTTGGCATAGGTGATACCTAGGTTTGGCCTAGGTGCCTAGGTAAATCATTAATATTCAAACTGCCTAGGTAAAATTGCGTTCCTTCATACTAATTAGTGGATAGGCATACTAATGAGAGTCACTCTAGTACAATGGCAACAATACACCTGCCCAAACTAGCCCACTGTTCGTCATCATGGATTGGTCAGTCAGGAATTTATTATGTGTGAATGATATATGAAATGAATCATATATGAACTGCGGAAATGAAATCAAATGAAGAATGATCCTCACAGTTGTGAACGCAATTTATGCAATTGCGAAAACGGGGTTAGAACCCGTGACCTCGCGATACCAGTGCGATGCTCTTACCACTGAGCTATGAAGCCATTGAGGTTGGGAGCAGGTCAATTGTGGGTTCATTTGTTCCCGTAAAAGAAATGAGTGTGAATATATATGAAATGAATCATATACGAACTTGCGTTCACAACTGCGAGGATCATTCTTCATTTGATTTCATTTCCGCAGTACATATATGATTCATTTCATATATCATTCACACTCATTGCTTTCACGGGAACAAATGAACCCACAATTGACCTGCTCCCAACGTCAGTGGCTTCATAGCTCAGTTGGTAAGAGCATCGCATTGGTATCGCGTGGTCACGGGTTCTAACTCCGTTTTCGCAATTCCATAAATTGCGTTCACAACTGCGAGGATCATTCTTCATTTGAATCTATTATGTGTTCGAAATAAACGCGCGCCCTCTGTTGGTAGCGCCACTCTTGCAATTCGTTTGCTGAGACAACTTTGCTATAAGATTTTGTTTTATTTGAGACGTTTATCGCTCATTACTGTTAAAATGGCTTACTTAACCGTTAACGATTTCCAAGTTGCTTTTAACGCTTGTTTATCTGCCTCTATTTTCCCAGCAAATGAATTGCAAGAGTGACACGCGCGTTTATTTCGAACACATAACAGATTCTTGTCTGGCCAATCCATGTTTCAGTGGGTTGAACTTGAAATTTGACATGGATACACTGAACAGTTTTTTGAAACAGTAGACTTCTGACATGTCCATCTATCGTGAGTTTATAACCGTCAAGTCCTTTGTAGGCTTATGAACAAAATAGATGTCGACGTATGAGATATCGGGAGCATCGTCCAAATATTTTGTCCAGTCGAAAGTTTCGTGGTCAGAGGGAAGTTGGACCATCGAACCTGTGCTCCCCTAGGATAACGTCGTCAACGTTCTCTTTGTTTCGGCTTCGAATTTCTAGCTTCAGTCTTCAAGTTTCGTATGAAAGTTCTAGTAATCTTTCTTCACGTATTGCTTCCCCAGCTGAGAGCTACACGGTACACCGTAAGCTAATAAAGACGATCACAGGGCGTCCACTTTTAACTTTTTAAACCATTCTTTGCTAAGATCGCTTAAATTATTGATACGTTCTGCCGAATCGGAAACACAAAAGGTACAATCGTGGACATTTTCCTCTGAATGCAAGCAATTTTTTTAAACAAACAGCAAACAACAACTTGGAGTGGAAGATTCAGCGTAGCTCGCATGAGCTTCGCATTCGTGCTTGGGCCCGTGATTATACAAAACTGCTGTTTAATTTCCAAAAAGGGGCAATTATTGAAAACTAAATTTATCAGGTTGGAATAAATCACAAATTCTGCAACTACCTCATCAAACCGCAACTCCATGTTTAAGTTTCTTTACCTTGTGAAGCTCGTGAACGGCGCTCAGAAAACTTAATATTATGACAAATAGAAAAGTGACGAAGAAAAAGTAGGTAACGGAGAAGGAAGTCTTAAATAAATAGCTGACAAGCATTCTTTAGTCTCTTGGTTCAAATAAACAAGAACAATAATATCAATATCGAGATCGAAAGTTCCAAAAAGTTATCGTCATGGAGTGGTGATGAACTCAATATCCTCGCCGTGTACTACATTTCAGTGTTTGTGCTGCTCGAAACTCATTGTTTTTAGTTTTTAAAGGAAAAAAGAAAGTCAGTGATGAAATTGAACGACAAAAGGAAGCGATGAAGAAACAGCAAGAGAAAGTTAACCAACTGATCGACAGAATAGCTGCAGAAATTGAGAGGGATTTGCGAATGAACAGTTGCCCAGGTAGGTAGAAAACTGTTCCTCTTTTCAAAGTGTATATTTAGCGTCCCAAGTAAAAGAAATTGGCACCCAAGGGTTTCATGGGTCTTCATCGAATGTGACTGACTAGACACCTCACCGAGTTGAGAGAAAAAACCTCTTGTCCCTGTGATGTACAAGTTCCTCTCCATTTTCCTAGAATAGCTGCAGAGATTGAGAGCGATATGAACATGTAACATGTGTTATTCAGGTTGGTAGAGAACTTCTGTTTTTCAGTAAGTACCGTATTTCCTCGAAAAAGCCAAGCCCCACCCCAGTCAAGTCTGCAATCGTGGACGAAACTACTTGAGAAAATAGGCCTCCTGGGGCCAAAAAATCCTTCTCCAATATGTGTGAGTCAACAATATCCCTAAAGTAACTTCCCTTCCCCCCTTCCCCTTTTCAATATTGAAGTTGGGAAGCCACCATTGTCAGGGAAACGGTTAGGAGGCACAGACAACATTGAATTGGGAGGGAGGGGGGCTTTGAAACTAAATTGATCACTGTGTGCACGTACAAAAGCTTCTTAGCTCAATTTTCTCAACAGTTTTGTCCAAGATTGTGGCATTTGGTTGATACCACTATCAAGGTAATTAACAATGTAGTATGAGTATTTAAGGTAATGATTGATCAAAGCAAAAGTGCTGGAAATCCGTGTTAGCCATCTTAACTGATTTTCTATTTCGCAAGAAAGTCTCACTTTTCTCCATACTTCATCAAACATCAGATATCCCATTAAACATTAATGCCAAATCTCATTTAAACATCGAACAAGATTGGAAACTAAGAGGTGAAATTCAAACGTGGCCCAAGGCTAACCTAATCAAATTAAATCGAATACTTGTCTCTTACAACTCACCTCTGATTTTTGACATTGACACTAAAAATTAAGAAGTAAAATTTAAATACAATCCAAAGCTAACCTAATTAAAATACATACTTGTCACTCACAAGCTACATCTGATTTAAAATTGACACAAATCATGTAATAGATAGGACTTAAAACTGCTTAAAGAAGGTGTATGCATGATGTTCGATGGAAGACCATTCCAGTCTGTTATGTAGCGATTAAAAAAAGAAAAGCTGAAGTCCATATATATATATATATATATATATATATATATATATATATATATATATATATTTAGCCAGGCCAAGCCTAATATCGGAGCTGCACACAGTCACCGAGCAACTTCGCATGGCTTTATTTGGGCAAGTTTAATTTGCGTCCAAAACAATTGAGCAGCAGCAAGAAAAACGGAGAGTTTTCGATAGCAAACGTCCGCAAAAAAAAAAAAAAAGACAGACACTCTTGAGTCCTAACTACTTTCAGATGAAAGCGTAAACTAAACAAGCGTACAAAGTACGATGCGAGTGTTTAATCGAAGAAGGAGAAGGTGGAGAAATTAAACAAGACTAGCTAGTAATAAAAATAGCTTGAACTGATTAAGCTAGAAAAATCGGTATTTATTTTGATATATGCCCCTGGAAAAGAAATAAAGGGTACAAACTGATCGTTTACAGCAGTCAACAGGAATTGACCGCGGTTCAAAAACAAGAACAACAAAAATATTTCAAGAAAACAAAGCACAATACGAATAATATTTCTTCGAAGATTCTTGGAGAAGGTGGAGAAATTAGACAAGTAACAAAAATACTTGTATTAAGCTAGAAAATTGCTAAGCAATTTTGACATAAATGTCCGTAGAAAAGACAAATAAGAGGCCGCACCCGCTCGTTTAGAGCAGTCAATATGAATCACTGAGGCAGCAATCACTCGGAACGCGACAGAGCTTAATAGCGCCATTTCCAACAAAATCTTTCCTTGGCTGACACAAAACACCAAAGTGCTTTGATAGTTTTATGGATACTTTCCATGTCTTCCGAAGAACCTTCTTCATTTAATGATTTTCAGTGGCAAAACATCATCCAGTTAACGAAGAAAGAGCTTGCCAAACCACACCAGCATTTCTCTCGCAGACCCGTCCACTATAAAATTTATCAAAGCCAGCCAGCCAGTCAACCCATTTCGCTGTTTTTACAGGTTCAAACAGATTAATACGACATGTTTATAGACGGCGAAACTTAATTGTTTTTTACAGGCCGCTTTCGACGAAGATCTCTAAAACTTTTTTCAAATGACGAGTGAAGCGCGCTGGTTTTTGACATTTTTGACAGCATTTTGACAAATGTATGTCAGATTATGAGTTGTGCACATGCACATGCATTTGATCGGCTTTTTTTACTCGAGCTTAAGTTTAATCCTTTAATCCTTGATTTTACGAGGAGAGTAGTATACCGGCGTCAAACGAATACCGTTTTGCATAAAAACCATCGTCGCTCGCTGCGCGAGCTCCTCGGTTTTTATGCTTCAACAGTATTCGTTTGACGCCGGTATACTACTTAACACATCGCCCCAATAATCAAGGCATTTGCCCACCTTCCATTCACACTCAATTAAACAAGTGGGGTGTTGCATATCTGTGTGATACCCTATTGAACAACAGGGGTTGTTGCATATCTGTGTGACACCATATTGAACAAAAGGGGTTGTTGCATATCTGTGGCACCCAGTTAGAAAAAAAGGGCACCAAGGTATCCCAGCGAAACCGACAGGAATTTTCCACCGAAGATATACGCAGGAGAATGGGAACCCCCGAAAGAACGAGCCAGCAGCAACCCCGCGTAAAGCGGAACAAACCGAGGCAAAAGAGCCGTACGACAAAGCCGCCATCTTGGCTTGGTGTTTGGGGAGCGGCCCGTGCCGCGCTGTGCAGAAAGAGGCCGCCAGTCCCCCCCCTCGCAGAAAGAGGCTGCACGACGAGGAGGCGTTTTTTGAAGGGCTTGACGCAATGTTGGCGAAGGAAGAGAGGCCAGTGCCGGCCCCGCACAGAAATAGGCCGCCAGTTCTTGTTCGACAAGA
>JAEMWC010000670.1:0-30000 GCA_016490735.1 Pachyseris speciosa
TTTCACCCAAATAATGTTTTCCAAAATACAACTTCACAGGAAGAAATTAGGCTAGCACTTTTACTGGTCATGACCAGGCTTACAAGCATTTTGGCCTTTTTGAACTTTCGTTAACTGGTTTGTTGCCTTGTCAGGTATAAAGAATTAATAATACAGTAATTGTTGATCATGTGATAATGCAGAATGATGTAAATAAACACAGAGAACGTACATGTGCTTGTAAGCTCTTCCATCTGTATGCTGTCTTTGTTGCTGCACCTATTGATCCTGGGTAGCTATGAAACATTTGATTTATTAATTTTTTTCCATTTGCATGTCTGGTGATGTTACCGTCAATAAACTTATTGTTTGGCTGGTATATTAGCCTCCTATGCCTAAAGAGTGTCTGTTTCTCTGGTATTATGTTATTGTTCAGTTTTATCCTTGGTTCAAAGTGTTTCTCCCTTCATTCGAAAATGCATGTAATTACCATACATAATTTACCAATACCAGGAGCCCATCACTAGGAGCGTATAACTGCCTTATATTCCTGTCACGGCGTTTTCACAGACCAATTTAATTTCAGATTGAATTTCCCGCCAATATCAGATTCCCGCAGGAGCCCCGATGACCAATCACAAGTCGCTGCACGTGCCACAAGAATCTGCATGTACAGAACCTTTGTGTTTCACTCATTAAAACTATTGTTCTGTGGCACTCTCATGGCCGTTGCCGTCCTTGTTGCCCTTTTTCACAGGAAAAAATAATCCAAAAATAGATCAGTCTAAAAATGCTGACATGCTGTGGCTTAGTATGGGAGTTGTACACCCTTAGTTATGGGCTCCTGCCAATTCCCAAAAACAAATGGAGAAAAAGTTAAAACCAAGAATAAAATTGAACTAATTAACATATACAACAGTACATAGCTTGAGCAAGGAAGAATATAATTATCCCTTAAAAACTTGCAATAAATTGCATATCTTGATCTAAAACAGCTTGACCTCAGCTTCCTTCCCCCTCCTTCCATCTCTGCTTTCCCTGTGGTCACATCAAACTTTGCTTTGCTCCCTTCCACACCATGGGCACCCAAGTTCAAAACCAAACAGCCTAAAAAAAGAAAAACAATAAACAAAGAAAGAAACAACAACTAAGCCAGGAAATCAAATTAATCTTTTCCCAAGTATTTCCATTCCATTTTTTTTCTTTTTGAAAGAAGTTCTGTGAATACAGTTACATGTATATACATCTGCTCTCCTTTCAGTGCTGGCATATTAGGCTTCTACTTTGCATTGAGCCTTCTTCACAGCTAGCCTTTGATAGAGCATCTATGGTTATTTTCTCTATGAGACAAAGACACAGAATTGAAGGGCTGGGGGCATAAACTGCCTATGTAGAGTTTTAGGTGTTTTTTTTTTTTTGCATACGTTATTTCTCGAAAACGAAAAACAAATCGGTGAAAAAAAATACAGGACAATGTTTTTGAATCAAAATGCAGTTCACATGCAAAAATTTGGACAAATCCAAGCAAACTAAAAAAACGACCGAAAATTCCACATAGGCAGTTTATGCCCCCAGCCCTTCAATTGATACAACCTTGTTCCAGGGTCTCTCTTCTTCCCATCCCGTTAGTGAGAGAAAGAGAGAGGGAGATGGGAAGAAGAAAGACCCTAGAAATAAGGTTGGAAATGATAATTATGCCATGGCAAAGTTATGCACTCTAGTGGAATTCCAAAGCCCTAAATGTGCTTACTTTGGAAAAGGGAAACATAGCATGAAATAAAGCATTTGCATGATAAAAACTTGCAATGATAAATACAATGGAACCCTGTTATGATGAAATCTCCATCATAATGAACACTATTCTTCAGCTGAGCCAAAGTATTTATTTATTTATTTAACTTTATTTATACACGGGTAAAACATCAGGACTTAAAGTAAATTCTAAATTACATTAATTACATTGTTAAATATACTAATATTACAAAATCTTAAAACGACAGAAAAAAAAATAGCAAGAAAATGCCTGCTTTCCATGAATGCCGTGTGTTTATAATCATAATTAAATCATTCATAGCTAGAAAAGAAACCTCTGCAGCCGGATTTGAAACTCGTGAGAGTTTGTGCTTGCCGCAGATTAGTAGGTAAACTGTTCCACAGCACCGCACCATCATAGCTAAAGCTGTTTTTTAGAAAGTTAGTGCGGGGCAGTGGAACAGCTAGTTTGCCTCGCAGTCCCTTAGAGAATAGGTAGATTTTTCACTCCGATCAGTAAACATAGATTTCAGATAATCAGGAGGAGACCATTAAGTGATTTATAAACCATAGTGGCTGTTTTTAATTTTCATTGAAGATCAAGTTTCTTCCAGCCAAGTCTTAAAAAGAGTTCATCAGCATTGGCATTGTAGGAAGAAGAGGTCAAAATACGTGCAGCACGATTTTGTAGTTTTTGTAGTTTAGTGGCAAGAGATTTATTGCAGTTACAGTAAAATGATCACAATTATGGAACAGAACCGCATTACAAATTCCTGTTATAAAAGACACAATTCAGAAGCTTTGAAACTTAAAATTTACTTCAATATAACAAACTACCGGTACATGTCATCACATGACTAAAGCCGAAGGCAAATTGATCAACAGAGGTGAAAATTATAATCATTTCCGATTGTGAAATACTGTTTATGAGAAGAGTTCACTACCGGTAAGTCTTGTCTGGCACATCGATCTATGCTACTTTTTCCTCTTTGTTTAATACTTAAGACAAAACCATGATTGTTATCAATGAAACCCCAATACAATGATCTTTTTGGTCATTTTCCCTCAAATTACAGTGTAGTTATAACAGGGTTTTGTTCACAACAACCCCCTGCTACAACAAACTCATTTTACCAGTCCCCTGGCTCCTCATTTATAATAATTATTATGTACATGTAGGCTAGGGATTCTACATGTACAGTAAATAATGTAAGCTTTTCTTTGCTATGCAAGGGATGCAGCAATGCAAGTATTTATTTTTCCATGCAGTCCACTGGAACTTTGGAGGGTTTTAAGGCAAAAGTTCAGACAAATAAACTTGAATATGCCACTGCATACTAAAATAGATCCTTATCTACCAACATTCTTCAACTTCAAACTGAAACCTTTAATTCTACATCTAATTCTAGTATCTTGCAGTTTCCATTTGAAACTACATGTACTTCAATTTCAAAATTTTACAGCCTGCAATTACTTTCACAAAGATCAGGTTTGGTGTTCTTGAAAAAGAGCATGGTACTATATCATGTATCTCCAAAAATATTAATGTGCTTATTGTAGTAGAGTGAGAGATTGAGAAGATTGCATGCCCAGTTGCTCTCTGTTACTAACCCTATGAGAGATTCAAATGTGTTAGAAGGGGGTGAGGGCCAGCAGCCCAGGCTTTTCTTGCAACCACAAAAAGACGAGTGGTGAATTTGTGTTAATACTGTAGAATCTTTGTTCAAACAGCTGACTTCCATTTGCTGAAGTACAGTCATGTACACATAGCCAGCGTTTTTTGGTTGGCCACTGGTGCTTGTTAAAATGGCTGAATTACCAGTACAGTCAACCTAACATACAGAGTTTTTGAAATCATATGTCAGTCTTGAACATAACGGTAAGATTTCTGAATTCGCATATAAATTTCATATGTCAGGGGGCACCCAACGACAAATTTCGGTAGATACAGCTGTATCTGTTCAGCGGAGGGTAGTTTGTCTTAGGCTTTTGGCATTGATTAAAGAATGCACTTGGATTTTCATAACTGAAACATGACCTAAAAGATTCGCATGGGGAAATCATAGCCCATGAGGACGATTTGTTCCCTAACATTTTCAGGCAATTAAAATTCCAGCTGAGAAATCCGAATAGATCAAATTCTTCTAGCTAACGAAATCACCACTTTAAACAGACTTCAAACACCACAATTTAAAAAGTACTTAAAAGTGCCTTTTTACAGATTTTGGTTGATTTGGCTCATTGGGTGCCCCTGATATGTGTGGTGCATTATTATTATTATTATTACTTTTTCAGTTAATGCCCGTTTTTGGTAAACATTCCATTCAAAAATTGAAAGTTGCAAAGTGGACTTTGAATGTTTCCTCCATTCTTGGAAAAACTGGTCAATCACTCAGTACATACCGTACTGCACGGCCATTAAACATTCATGAACAAGGGCTCAGTGCATTGAAGAAATCCATTCTCAAAAGTTTTCTCTGAAAATCTGCTCACACTATGCCTTGCATTGTGGCAAATTACACTCCTCTCCTCTGGATTGAGTGCAAAGATTGTTTCCATAGCTGCAGCATAGCTTTTTTCATCACTAGCTAGAAATCCTGTTGGTTTTCCTTCCCATTCAATAACAATATCCATTTTAGGACCTCCAGAGTCATGTGCCAGGACTATAGAGCCACTTGCCATGCATTCGACAATGCCAATGCCAAAATGTTCATTCCACATGGTGTGCAGTCCAATAGTTGCTTCTGCGAGATAGCTTTTCAGCTGCTCAAATGAAACATTTAAAGCAAACTCAACAGACTTCTGGATTCCAAGCTCTGATGCTAATTTCTTAAGGGACGCTACTCTGTCCTGATCTTCTTGATTTCGGCAGCTACCAACAAGGATAAGTTTGTATTTGTGTCTATCCTTGGCCATTTTGCATTTTAGGAACTCATGAAAGGATTTCATTTGAAGTGGATGATCTTTCTCTGGTCTGAACTGCCCCACAGATACAATGGAGTTAACAACATCATCATCTTCATCTACATTACTAATCTTAATCGGCCGCTCCATAAAAGCCTTTGTGTCACACGGTGGATACACTACTGACGTCTGCTCCTTCTTCGCCCATAGCGACAAAATGTGGCCATATGTCCAGGTTGAGTTCACCATGACAACCTGAGCACAAGAACCAGCTAAACCATACATAAATGCAAAAAAGTAGTAGTAGAGCAACTTGATAGTGCTAAGGATGCGGCTATTGCTAATGAATGAAGCATTGTTGTAGGAAACTGTCTTGCTACCTACACGTGATAACATATCAGTGCTGATAGTGGGGTAGTGAACGTAGCAGCCAACTTGGCATCCTCCTAAATAGCGAAACAGAGGAAGAGTGAAAGCATAACCCATGGTGTCCAGGAAAATGTCTGGCAAATAACAGTTCAGTGCTTCCCAGCCCAGAAGAATGGATCCAACACTTTGCCCAAGAAGAGTAAAATACGGATACATGCTGGCTTCTACCCAGCGCCTCTTCTTTAAAAACACAAACTCTACAGGCTGAGGCAGGGAAATGTTAAATCGTTGCCTGGCCTTTCGAAGGATTTCCTCTCCACTCACGTAAGGGTCTCCAGTGTAAACAACACAACGAACAAAGTTGTAGCGCCTTTGAAGGGCTCGAATACCAGTCCACAGTACTCTCTCTCCACCGCCTCCCGCGTTGCAGTAAGGATGAAAGAAGCCTACAACAACGGGTCGAATATCTTGTCCTTTCGCTGGTACAGAACGAAGATGGGGTAGAGCGTTTCGAGATCGTCTGCGAACAAACCAACGAAGAAAAAGTACAACTGAACCTAAGATTGTGGTTAATGCACACAGGAGTATAATGGCCCACATGGAAGCATGAGTCAGAAGCGAGATCATCTGTTCGAGAGTGAAAACAGTCATCTTGCTAAATAATTGGACAACGAGATCGTAGAGCGAATCACGAAAACAAGATGGCCGATTAATTATCTGCGGTCATTAGTTGGTAACCGCTCCTGCTGAGTTCCATGCCCTTACAAACTGAAAATGTAACGCCTCGAGGAATAAACAAAAACGTTGGATCACAAATTAAGGCATGGACTTTCGAACGCAAAGGATTGGGATTTGGAGCCAAACAACGCCTTTGTCTACGGGGCCACTGCAGAAAAATGTCTAAATCTCGATCTTATTCAGGCATATAGCAAATACCCTTCGACGATTTCTGTGTTATTCTGAGTAGCGAAAAGATTGGTACTTAATCCTGGCATAATTTCTTAAACAGAGCAAATCGGTTTTTTCCCCGCAGGATTGCGATTTTTTTTATAAAACAAGCAAGCTTTCGATTGAGCAAGCTTTCCGTCGAGAATTCTTTAATCAAGTGATGAAGTTTGATCATGAAGTTCTGTCACGTGCCTCAGGATGATAAATTACACGTGACACAACGACTCGGTAGATCTCCGGTGCTCGTATCCGCTATCCCGATTCTGAGTGTTGGGTACTCCCGGGGATCTATCAAGGCGAATTGTCATGTGGTTTTTACCATCCTACTTCACAGGGGCACCCAACAAGCCAAATCAAGGAAAAGCTGTAGAAAGGCATTTTTAAGTGCCTTGTGGTGTTTGAAGTCTGTTTAAAGCGACTATGTTTTCATAAGCTAGAAGAAGTTCATCTGTTCGGATTCCCTAGGTGAAATTTTAATTGCCCGAAAATGTTAGGGAACAAAATCTTCGTTTGAGAAAATGCAAACCGAAATTAAGTTTCCATGAACTTTCTAGGGAACTATTTTCTTTCCGAAAATGCTAGCTGACGTTTTTGACTGTCAAAAACAGCAATTACGGCCTTTCCGAAAACCTCAGGGGCTATGATTTCCCAATTTCGAATCTTTTAGGCCACGTTTTAGTTACGAAAATCCGAGTGCACACTTTAATCGACGCCGAAAGCTCAAGGCGAATTACCCTCTACCGAACAGATACTTACCGAAACTTGTCGTTGGGTGCCCCTGAAAATCACGTGACAATACTTCAAATTCATTCATTCTCGTCCCCAGAGGCCGCGATTCTTTCGGTCAGAAGAATCGCAGCGAGAGTGCGACGGAATCGAAAGTTTGTGGGATATTTCGCGATCTTGAGAAAAAATCTGATTTTCTCTCATTCTGTGTTAGCTTGGTTCGTTGAGTATCCCGATTTTTAAGCTTACTCTGTTCACAATTGTGTCTACTACCTAGCTAGTACCTTTTGTTTCAGAGCTCGCTTGTACATGGAGCACTATTCCAGGCTACATGCAAAATTAATCCAAGCTAAGTATGTAGCCTCTTTTTGTCCTTGACTAGATAATCATTTACGGCTAGTAACCACCATTAAAGAAGGCATGCCTATCCTTTACCATCTCTCTCTTTACCCATAAACCGAAAAACGGTCAACCACTACCCGATACCCATGGAAAAGTGCTTATACATTACTTCCCATATTTGAATGTAAGTAGTTCACACCACCTAGCGGTGACATGGCACTTTCGGCCGGAGCCGATCCTTGATGAAAATATATTGTAATGCTGTAGAGAAAACCAGAGAAAAGGCACTGAAAACGCAGATCACAATTATTCACTTACTCATTAAGGTTTTAGTATTTTTATTCCCACGGTAATTCATTGTGCTTAGATTATTTCTAGCTTACTCCCGACTATTTTAATTTTGCGCTTAAGCTTCCTTTTCCGTATTCCTTACCAGCAAATGGTCTTAATTAAATCCACTATTTTTAGTTTTGTATTGCCCTCTTTTCATATTTTTAAATACAAAACCAGGATTTCTAAATCCCAACTCGAATAATAGTCTAACCGCTCTTACTTAAAAATCTTATTCTTGAAAACTGTTTTAGAAATGTATTAGAAAAGGGTGAATAGTCCTGATCAAGCGAGATCTAATTTACCAGAGCCTAGGTTTAGCTAAACGTTACTACACTAGTGCACTGAAACTATTTATCAACGGCTATCGTAAAGGATAAGGTCGATGGAAATTAATTACAACTCGAAACTGAATAAAGGCCAGTTTTTGAATTTCCGGCAGAACTTGGTGTCTTGTAAACATTGATTAAAACTATTTCTGGTTTTTCTCCCTTTGAGAATATCATTGGTGTGATGTCTTTTTTCTTCTCCCTTAACGAAAATCTCCTGAAGTAAGAGGACTGGGCAAATAGTCTCAATTTCAGCACAGTTTAGACCAAAGAAAGTACAAATCCCCACTTCAAAGGAATTCAAATATGCGTCTGTAAACTGGTATACCAGGAGCCCATCACATCATAGGAGCGTACAACTCCCATACTAAGCCTATGTCACGGCATTTTTACAGACCGATCTATTTTTAGACTATCTTTTCCCGCGAAAAAGGACGACAAGGACTGCGACAGCAACGAAAAGCCACAAAACAATAGTTTTAATGAGCGAAAACAAAGGCTTTTCTACATGTAGATCCTTGTGGCACGTGCAGCGACTTGTGATTGGTCATTGGACTCCTGCGAGAGTCTGATATTGGTGGAAAATTCAATCTAAAAATAAATTGGTCTGTGAAAACGCCATGACAGTAATATAGGACAGTTGTACACTCCTGCTCCTGGGTATACTAATTGGACATCGGTTGAAATATTTATGTTTCAGTCTTACATCAGAGCGTATTCTTGTGATATTTGTCCTTTTGCTACCCTAAGACAACAATTTCTCTGGTACGTACGTAGTGTCTTCTTTTCCTACCGCTATTTTATCAGCTGGAGTATATTTGTTTTGTCAGCGCGGGTAAGCATGACTCAGGAAAAATAGCAGAGACAACATAGTTACCAGGCCAGTATGAGGCCAGTATGAGGTTATGCCTATTTACGCGGTCTTTTATCAGCACTTTATCTATCATTACTTAAAAGGCATTTTTAAAAGCGACGAAATAATGGTGACAACGTCAACCACAAATCATGACTTTGCAGTCTAACGGATTTAGATGCCCAATGCTTTTTGAAAACGGCTAATCTTCTAACCTTGCAGTTGAATTTCTTTAAGTTCAAACATATCATAGTTAAAAATGTAAATTTATATTTGAAATTATGTGTGAAATTTCTTTAAAATAAAATGGGAGAGGGACTGAAAAGCATATTTTCTGGTTACACTAGATCATATTGAGCATTGCGACTACTCTGTGAAGTGGAAGATAGCTGGAGGGATAACAGATATAAGTGATGTCAAATTGGTTGTCTCCATCAGTGCTATATATTAGACCAGTTTTATTTCCACTACCACGATGACAGAATTCCTTCAAATAGCATAATTCTTCCGGCAGTGCTATTCCTTAGAAGACGCTCGAGTTTTAGCTTCAATGTACCTGTTAAGGCGAGAAAGACAGCGTTAGGCACAAAAGAAGAAAATGAGTCATTCTAGATACACACCATGTGCCCTGGTTCATTTGATTTTTTATGAGAATCGTAAAATGTAAAATAAATAAGTTTCATTAGTCGATTAAAATGTTTAAAGACTTGGACGTGGACAAAATGAGAAAGATAGTGAGGATTCATTTTTGTAAATGGATACAGATTGAGGCGCCGGACTTTAGAAACATTTTTCATTGCGTTTTAAACACTTTCACTAAAATTTTAGCATTCACCGGCTGTCGTAATGAAAGCAACCAAGAGAAAAACCATTTTCTCTTGAAGCAACGCAAAAGATAATCAAATCAAAGAAACTTGCCTGACGTAACAATTCAAAAGTAATTCTGCTGATTGCTTCTTATAAAACCCGCACTAAAAACCCAGGCTTTGGCTTCAGTTGAAAGTGACTGGAATCAATAACTAACTTGTTGCGCATTTTGTATTTGGTTACTTAATTAACATATTTTCAAAACTTATACAACGTAGTTTTTTATAACGTTGCACAAAAAATGTGGTGCAGAAAATGTAGATTCTTTTGAGCACAATTTGATGACTCCCTGAGTTTACTCTGACTAACAGAATATTTCGGCTCCTTATATAAAAAAAAGTGAAAATGCAATTTCCGAGATCTTGAAAGAAAGTATTCACCGAAGGATACACCGTCAAAACTATTTTATTTTTGTACCATGTACAACCAAAAATATGATTACTTCACTGGCATTGATAACACGATTAATATCAATTAATTTGTTGTGGAAAGATGACATGTACAAACAAAGAAATTGGTTTTCAAGGCCGTGTTTCGGCAAGCTTTATCCGTAAATATTTACTCCGTGGGACAGATACTGCTACTTAACTTGTTTGTGCAAAATTTTGCCGTGGTCAGTTACGGTTCCTTTGATTAAAAATCAGATAAATAGAAATAGTAAGAGATAAAAGGATTTTAATTTAAGAACAAATGATCCTATATCATTACGATGCAACAAAACAGAAGATGCATTTTCCAATTTTGAAGATTTAATTTCCGCAGAGATTCGTCGATTTTCTTTGCCAAACAGAATAGATCTAGCGAAAATTGACCAAATACTCGTTCTTGGCATTGCAGTGAATATTTTAGGCAGTTTCCGATGAACTTGGCCGTCTTCTTACTAGTCACCAGGGAATTTTAGCAAATTCTATATATTTAACTCTCAAGGCTCTGTAGTTTGCAATTAAAATTCAGCTCTTTCATATCATCTATGATAGTACGGTAGACATTAACGAATTTAGCACAAGCCTTATTAATTTTCTATTCTCATGGTAAATAGGATATTTTTCTTCGATGCATTTGCACCAGCGTTCGTTTTGGTGTTTCTAAGTATACATTCCAAAGATTATTGACAAACTCAATGGCCTGACGGATATTATAAAGGTTTCATTAAAATACCGGCCTCATGAAATCTAAACGCGAAGACAAACGCACCAGAAAATTTACAGGAAGCTAATATGGACGCGAAGCCGAAAATTAAGCTTAACATCACGGCTCCATCTTTCTATTAACACAAGCGGCAACATATATTATTAACGAGCGCGAACTTTCGGCACAATTTTAAAGTGCGTAATCTAACCACGCAAACAAAACACCTCGTTTGAGGTAAAGGATATCTTATCAGACACTAAATCAACCAGATCCTTAATCAAAAGAAGCTCATTCAGCAACGAAAACTTCCAGGACCATTATCAAGCCCATTATCGGCTTTTTTTTTGTTCCTTTATTGTTGCTATACCTTCTGTAAGTGATGCAATCTTGGCGTGTTTTTTGTTTTGTCAAAAGAGTTGACGACAAAGACATAAGATCTTTCGGCTATTGTTGCCCACTTTCTTCCGGTGCATTCTATTATACCAGTACGTGTAGGAGGCGGTTTTCTAAGGCTTTTTAAGCCAGCGCCTACCGCGTTTCCCTACACCAGAAAAGGGAGCAAACGCACTGCTTACCAACGTGGCAAAAGTCGGAAAGAGCAGAGTTGGGGCACAGGATGAGGCAGACAGCAATTGCCACCGTCCTTCTTATTAATTTTATGGTAGTTTGCTTCATGGTCGACCATAGTCATCAAGTAATAAATACTTTGACACAGAATAAGATTCGCCACAAAGGTAGCAATGCTAAAGAAGCCACAGTCGATCAAGGCTCTAGTGAAAGTATCCAAAAAGCAACTCAACAGCCACAAGGAAAGTTGGTGAGGCCGTCAAGACCTTTCCCTCCAAGAAGGCCGGATCGCTTTCCAGAAGGTCCTATGCACAGCAAAAAGAAAAGAGAAAGGTTTTATTTCTACTGAACTCAGGTAGGTACTTAGTTATTTGTACAAAGCCTGTCAGCGCACAACCAAACCAAAGCAAAAATTGGTCAAATACATGTAGGAACTTGATTCGCGCTTTCAGTAACAGCTCTGGATGATTTCGACAGCTGAGAACTGTTTTGACCAAATAGAAAAACAAGGAATGAAAGCTATACTGGTCAGTGTTGTATTTTCTCTGTTTGCGTAATTTGTTTGGAAGTTCTTTGTGAAGATGACGGGGGTGGGAAAACGAAAACCCTACCCCAAACCATTAATGTAGCGAGACTAACACTTGCATTTTCTGTGAGTAGTTATCGATTTCTTTTGGAATAACGGACTCCGTTTTTCGCTCTGCAAATCATGTTGTTTTCAAGTTACCGAAAATCGTTCGGTAAGATAAATAAAGAAGAAACGTTACCTGATTTTATTAAGGTATTATGCTGGAACTTTCGTTGGTATCAAGGATGCGCTATCGATTTTTCTTGCGTATAACAAGGAGAACTCGTGCTGTGAGCTTTTCCTGATTTCAAGATTTACGTAACTTGCGTACTAAGCGTTTCCGTTTGGTTTTTGAGCGTTCAAAAAGAAAGCCGATTTCCGAATTTTAGATGCGCGCGAAATGGGACGAAAGCAAATGTAGCGCTTTTCTGTGAGACTTAGGGTGCGTTTCTTTGGGAGAATCCAAGATTGGATTTTTGATCCGAGATCATGCGGATTCTTTACCACCAAAGAAACGAGAAATCCGAAAATGGATTTTTTTTCATTAGCCGTGACAACCCCAACATGCATAAAAATTATGAAAATACAAGCAGGGCGGATAATTTCGGTTCAATTTCACGATAAACTCACCTTGATCGTTCGCCATGACCCAGCTGACAAAATAGCGAGAATATGGCGGATTTTCCACAAGACAACCGCTTGCCAAACGTACTACTTTTTGTATCTGTTCCCCAAAGAAACGCACGGATCATGAATCCTAAAAATCCGGATTTAGATTTGACCTAATGTATCCACTCGGAGGGTGGATTCTTTAGATTCATAATCCTTTTTCGGATTTTAGTAAAGAAACGCAAAATCCATTTTTGGATTCAAGAATCCGGATTTGGATTTTCCCAAAGAAACGCACCCTTATATTCGCTAATCCTTCAACTTAAAACGCATTGTCAATCTATAATTTGGAAATTAGACACATCTACCAGTTGCAATTTATGGCAAATTTGTAGGCTTTAGTCAGTATAACATTAAATTAACTGAATCCGAATTCAGCACGTCTCAAAATCAGAAATAATTAGAAAAGTAAGTAAGTTAGTCAAACTCTACTCAGGAAATTTGACAGATGAAGACTAATCTGATGTAATGAAACTAACTTTTCTTGATTATTAATTCTTTCCTGTTAATTTCATTATTATTTGATTCATTTCTAAAACTCCAGCACCAATACTTCAAAACATTTAAAATTTTATTTTTTGCAAAGGAAATTAAACGCAGTCATTTCCGTTTACCCTCTCAACTCGGCATCTCGCAGCTCAAAATGTTATTTAGTTTCATAATGATCTTTCCTGCTATGTAGACAAAGCAAATTAAATTTAATTGCATTAAAAAAGCGTGCAAAAACAGAGGAGGGCTGAAACATCTATTTCGGGAATCAATGCGTGATTTATTTTGTCCGTATAACTGGTCTTTTAAAGTAAGAATTCTGGATAAACATGAGTTATTCAAGTTCTAAGAAAATATTATCTTGTACTCCACCGCGAAATTTCCGGCGCAAAGCTAAGACCTTTATACAACGAAGTAAATGAAAGACGTCAATATAGATCTTTTAAATGAGTGGCCACATTTATTGCTCACTGTCATTAATTAAAAAAAAGACAATGCTGTATCCATTAGCTGGAACAGTGAAAGCAATACACCCATTATATGAGCGCAAAAGTCGGCAAAAATTGAAAAGGAAATAGCAAAAAAAAAAAAAAAAAAAACAGTTGTATGGTTCGAGTTTCAATGGTGTTGATTACAAATCCAAGTTAAAAGTTCGATAAAACGACAGATCGTGTAATTTTGGTTGATGGTCTGTTTGGGATAATTCACTGCTCATTTTGCAACCATATATCTTAGTAAATAACGGACAATATAATGATAGCAGAGCAAAATATTATGACCAGTTGCAGCAAATAAGGTGCGAAAATGAGGGCGAAAGGAATGTTATTGTCATGATAAAAACTAAAGTGGAAGTGCTAAATTAGCATGTTTACCGGCTGTTAATAAAGGTCGCTCCGATTCTTTGATCTTGTTTTTAAAAAAACAAGGTGCTGATTCTAAAGATGGCAAAGCCGCATAAAGAATTATTCCGAGTCTATCAGAAATCTCTGCTCTTAGATATGCTAAAGAAACTTTAAAAAAAAGTTTTCGGCTCTGTCTACTACAGAAAGTGTTTTGGACTGGGATTAGTACATTTTGTCCCCTCTAGTAAATTCAAAAGCATTAGAGCAAACATATGGTCGGTCGGTTATTTCTCAGACTTGTCAGGTTGCTTGTAGGAAAGGATTAGGCGCGATAAACGCTAATCCACGGTCAGAATGGCTTTTAATATGGAGCGTCGAAAGTATTTCTTGTTTGCTTTGGTTTCGTTTTAGGGCCTGTTCACATGGAGATGGGGGGACCTCGGGAAGGTGAGGTACCCCACCTCGGTGGGGTTACCAATCTCTCCATACAATCTCTCTCTATTTCTTGATCGCGTTCACGTGTGAAGTGGGGTACCTCACTGAGGCAGGTTTCCCTGTCAGCCAGGGCGGGTAACTCGCTTAGCTGGGGTGAGTTTTCTTCATGTGAATGCTGGAGGTGGGGTGGGGTAATGTTCATCCGGGCAATTGTCTCTGAATTCTTTGTTAATATACGTACTTAGCGACCACGCGATAGCATTTTGAACCTCACCCCAGCGCCCAGGGGTTGCATGTGAAATTCTATTCACCATATCTTTGTTTAAATCAACCTCAAAAGGATAGAAACATAATGATGTGAGTCACCTCGCAGCTCTTACAAGGTCTCACCTGATTGGAGACCACCCTTCAGGTGAGACAAACAAAGCAACACAAACAATGGACCCTAGCCCTAAAACAACAGGGCTGCGACACTATCCCCGCCACTGAAATTCAGGGCTTATAGGAGCTGCGAGGCTACTGAATGATGTGCTGAAAGCTCAAAAATGAATTGAGAATTGTTTTGTTCATTTACTACTACAGGTTACAGCCGGTTACAGCCCACTCCAGCGATCCGGAAAACGGCAGTGGGAAGCTGCCCTTTAAAAAGACAATCGATGCCAGACAAACTTCGCAAGGATTCGACTAGAGAAATTCAAGATCGAAGATTAGAAACAAACGTGTTAAAGATAACTTAAGTGCTTCCAAATTAAATTGATTAAAGTGCTCATTACGCTGAAACTTTGATTGGTACTTTAGCTTTTTCTTTGCGAAGAGACTAAAAGAAGTGACCAAACTACACCAGGATCGGGAACCGATCACAAGGAGTGTACAATTCCATACTAAGCCTATGTCACGACATTTTTCAGTACACACTGATCTTTTTCCGTCAAAAAGAGCAACGAGGACGGCAACGTGCAGATACTTGTGGCACGTGCAACGACTTGTGATTGGTCATCGGAGATCCTGCGTGAGTTTGATATTGGCGGGAAATTCAATCTAAAAATAAATTGGTCTGTGTAAACGCCGTGAGAGGAATATGGGGCAGTTGTACTCTCCTAGTGATGGGCTACTGAACATATACGATGGCATATGATGACTATGTAAGAGCGAAAAGTTTACCATCAAAAACGACCATCATGGTACTTCTTGTACATACCCGTTTTCGTGATAGGGAACTCCAATGTATACTGGAGCTCCGCGCGCCGAATGCACCATGGGTACGAAAATATGGAAATCTATCAATGGGAGAAATTTTGAGCTTTGGTTATGACGTCACCTTACCTGTGTCCGTACGTCTAACCATCCGTGTAAGCCAATACGAAATGTCACTTGAGATGTGGGCGAATCGCATTTTTCGGCGGGAAATTGCGTCTTCAACTACATTTTTGACAAATAATATAACAAAGTGAAGAAAAAAAGAGAAGAAATTTATGATCTTTTATCGGTATCGGAATTGTTTGGGGATTTTTCGGTGAAATCCTAAATTTTTAAATTTTTGACTGAATCTTAAACTCGAGGGGAAGAAACCGATCAAATGCAAGCGTATGTCTCAAAATCAGACAGAAATTTCTCGAAAAGCTGTTTAAAAAACGTACAAAAACTAGCTCACCTCACGCTTCATTGGAAAAGTTAGAAGCCTTCGTCCACAGACTGTAAACAACGAAAACTGGTAAGCGGCGGCATTTCGCAATCAAAATAATAATTGGGATTTTAGTTTAGAACCGGTACGAATCAGCGTTTGTATGTTAAGAACAGCGAAATGGGCTGGCTGGCTTTGTTAATTTTGTGGTGTACGGGGTTTGCGAGGGCGAGGCAAGGCTGTACATACATACATACATCACATTATTTACCCTCGGATTTTAGAGTAGCTTGTGCAGCTAATATCTCCGAGCATTTAATCATCAGATGAGAGATAGACCATCACACCGGGAGCTACGTCCCCTACTCTTTTCGAACAGTGTGTGGGTTCTTTTACGTCCCACAGAATCAATTATGAAGAGTTGTGAGACGGGGCCTACGGTTTATCGTCCTTATCCGAGAAGACTAGAAAGTCTAACCATTTGCAGATGTTATTACAAAGGCAGCACTTTCTCCTCAATTATTTAAAGACCCTGAGTGTTGGTCCGACCGGGGTTTGAACCACCGACCTCCCGCACGCTAGTCCGGTGCTCTACCACTGAGCTAACCGGTCGGCGATGTAATAGCCCGATGTCTTCGTTATAACTGGATGACGTTTTGACGCCGAGAATCTTTAGTTTAAGAAGCTTCCTTGGTGGAGGTGGGAAGTAAACATTATACAAGACACTTAAGGATAACCAAGCAACGAGTTTGTGTGAATGGCGCTATTATGCAACTATCCGTTCCGAGTGAGTGCATGTTGACTGATCTAAACTCTCACGTTGACTCCTCTTTGTCTTTTCTACAGATATTTCATGTCCAAATCGCTCAGCAATTTGTCTTGCTTACTACGAGATATGTTTGTTACTTCAGTCTCTGATTTCTCAACCTTCTCCAAGAAACCTCGAAGAAACACTGGAATCGTAGTTTGTTTTCTTACAATCATGCAACTCTTTGTTGTTTTTGAAAAGCGGTGAATTCTTTTAAGCTTTTTACGCCCCATGAAAGTAGACTGGGCTCGAGAATGTTTACTTTTCGTTTGTTTTCAAACGTTTGCTATCCCATAGCTCATTTAAATCCTAAAACCCTTCGTGTTCCCTGCTGACGCTAATTTTTGGAGGCACAAAATTAGCCATGAGCAGTTAGTTGCTCGAGCGGGTCCGAACAGCCTTTCTTAGCGCCGAATCACGTCGGTCCCCTTGCCACACTTTTTTTAAAAGCAATAAGCAAGCTTAAGCAGACTTCTGTAAATGATGTATTGACTTGATTGCACGTATTTTCTCGCGCTTAGCCATGGCGCCGGTTACATGTAATTGCTTCCAGTTCTGATGATAGCTCGTCCATTCCCGCTGCTTGCGTCCGTCGTAATAGACCTTTTTAGCTTGTAGATTTTGTTTTCCCAATGTAGACCATGTGATCTTCGCAAGGGGATTTGTCCTCTGTCTTTTCATAAATTATGCGTACATATGCGCGTGAATAAGGCGAAATTTCAAAGAAACGGTAACATAACACGGTCTAAATTGGGAAAACAAAATCTACAAGCTAAAAAGGTCTATTTGCTTAAAGTGATTGCTCTGACTATCTCGCCTGACAACTTTTGAATGATACAATTCAAAACACTCTCCCTTCTGCTTTTTTTTAATGTTAGAGCATACAATCAGCATACAATTTTAGTTTCAAATCATTTCTATCGGTTCATTCAAAAATTCTTACTCGACCTGTTTAAGTCGTCATGAAACAAGTGACTACCAAGGCTCCTGAAAATCGTTCCGATTTAAATTCAAGACTACAAGCGATATATATGAAGACACCTGGTTTTATTTCATCAAATCCTTTATCGTAAAAGACAACAGTGCAGAACAGGTCGTTTCTACACAACCAGAGATAAACCCTAATTTAATCATAAGCCTTCCCCTATTAACCATTATATATCAATAATAATATTATTAATGCACTACGTACTGTACTTGAAAATCCAGGGTATATTTCAAACCCCTTTTTTATTCAATAGTAGTGTCAAGACATTTGAGTAAACCAACTTCCCATCCAAATTATTTGCAGGAATGCTGAAGTTTTGGATTAAAATTACTGGAAATGTTTTTAGACGCCCCACGAATATCTACCGATGGAGAGACCTCCCTCCCACACTTTCCTGAAACTGCTTAAAAATAATAGCTTTTGGAACAGGCCACATATCAGCCAAACCGTTATTTTACGTCTAGCGCTAATAACCCAAGTTCACTTCTAAATGAGGCTGAATCAACTGTCTGATAATCGATGTTTTGCTATATTCAACCCGATATTGTTTTTTGCTTAAAATAATTGAGGAGACACTTTTTTGCCATTTATGGCCTGTCCATACTGTTTTGCCCTGTTATTGTTGCCATCGCCATCGTCTTCATAATGTTTATAATCATTGTCCTTGTCTTTGTGATTGTGATTGTCGTTGTGATTGTCATCATCATCATCATCATCATCATCATCATCATCATAACAGCATTTGTAAACGTCTCTGTCGTTAGTACTGTGAAACCCTAACCAGCACCTGCCTCCACGGCTGGCTAAGTTGTCTGGTTACTATTTGTCCATTAACCCATGGCTAATAATATACAATTAAGACATTTCTTTATGAAAACCTTTTCGTAGCCAACTTAATACATTTTTTTAATCTGACCCTTAATTTTTTTCGAAACCTCGTTAATCTCTCCAACTGTAGTACGAGTTATAACAAAATAATACTATTGAAACTGAAGAGAAATTAATTTGAACTCAACTTAGTTCGCCCTGCTAAACAATTAGAGCATGTTAAATACTAAAAGCTACTTTATATTGTTTTCATGTCAACAGGGCTTTGACAGCCACGTTTGTAATAACGTTAATCGTCGTAACTTTCATGTTTATAACATATCGTTAGTAAAGTTAAAGGTTTGCTGAAGTCTTATAGAAATCATGTTTGTGAAGTATGCCGTCCTTGCCACATTATACCATGTCATCGCTTCAGTTGAAACCTTTTGTTCGTTTTATACCTGTATCCAACCCCCTACGAGTTTCGTTGTCACAGCTCTAATCCTCTTGACTTCACGGACATGGTCACAATTTGTCACTTGCTGAGCTTCCAGTGTAAGGATATCAGTCTTGAAGCTACATAAAATTTCTAACAACCAGGAACGTTTCTAATAAATTTTCTATTAATAAAACACCCGGCTCTGGATACTCATAGCAAATACAACCACTCATAATTAGATTGCTATACCAGTTGGGGTGCGGTCTGGCAACAGGTTGATGTAAGGTATGGGCAGAGATAAATTGCGAGAATTGATTGATTCTGCGATGTAATTGAGGGCTGTCTGGAATTTAGTGAATGCTTGTTTCTCTTCCGCTTTGACCAATCGAGTTTGCGAGTAGTCACCAAGGAAACGCTGGAAGACATTAAAAGACAGATCGCGTGTTAACTTGTACGTCCAAAGCCAGCTTTCTATTCTGCTGTTAACTAAAATTGAATAACTGTAATAAATTTCTATTGAGCTAAACATTTTTTTCCAATGTTGTAACATGTCACTGAATAAACGCAAGAAGAGTTCACTTAATGCAGGCTTCCAACGTGAACACAAACATCTAGCCCTGAGTCCTCTCATTAGGTTACAGAATACCTACAAAGAAGTGGATTTCAAGTTCGAAGATATAAACATATATCCTAATTTTGTAATGTATTAACAGCTGTACGTATTTATGAAGGACATATTTTCCACTGCAAAGCCGGACAGAATTCCTTCTCACCTCGTTCTTGGTAAATTTCGACAAGAAACACATCAGGGCAGTCTGTCGTGACGCCTGTGACTTGTTTGGCAGCGTCTCCATGATGGACTTCAAAGTGACTTCATTTTTGTTGGTTGGTGGCGGAGAAAGCATCAGTGAAGGACTAAAGGGAACGAAGCCTGCCACGTCCATCAGCCCAAACGTCATCGCAGCATGCTGGCACGAACACGTGAACACCACGCACGTCAGCACGTGAATCAGCTGCTCCCTTGTTGCCAAATCCCTCGGACACTCGTGATCGACGTCACCCTCTCTCACAGGGAAGCCATTCTCGTGATTGTCTTGAATCCAGGCTTGAAGCTCGGAGTCCCTGACAACATCATCATCTGACTTGTAATAAATGAGGACGAATTCTTGGATGAAAGTGGAAGTGGCTTTCCATAAACGACGAGCGTCATCCCTAAACAAACAAGAGAAAGAAGACAAGCGCAAGAGGAAAGCAAGAATCAGCAGTTTGATCGTTCCACTAGTCATGAGTCTTAGGGCCTGTTTTTTATTTTTATTTTTTGTGGTGGGAGAGGGGGGGGGGGGGGCACATACTTAGTATTCTGATGAAGGAATGCACTTAAGGTGATTCCTCACAATTGCACGGCGCATACTTACTGCGCATAATTTATGGCGTCATTTAACACATGCTTGTGCGTGCCCACATTAGAAACATAGCGTATTTGCCTTGACACTGAGCTTTGTCAGCCGAAACCCCTACAAGGTTTCTCTTAAATCTCTGAGCAAGCTTCACCTTGTTTTTGGAAACAATTTGTCGTAGAGGGTAAATGTTCACTGAGCGCAGGAGCAGAATAGAATAGAATAGAATAGAAACTTTATTAAAGTGTCAAAACCGTCTAGCCAGGGAACAAATCCCTTACTAATTTGGGGACACCAATTAGGGAAGAATATACAAACTAAAAACTATATACAGTAGTAGGTAAAATATCTATAGTTAACTAATTAAGAGATTTATAATAAAAATACACAGAAGTCAAAATGAACAAAGGCTACAGCCTGCGCAGCCATCATCTAAAAGTTCACTTATATTGAGTTGGCGTATCTTGCTTTTAAACGACGTTAGGGTTGTGACGTCCCTGATACTCTTGGGTAGTTTTGTCCATAGCCTAGGCCCTAAGTATCTAATAGAGTGCTTGCCATAGGTGACTGTCTCATACCTAGGTATAGAGAAATCTGCTTGCCGCAGATTGTAGTTACTATTTGGTTCTTTAAAGATGTTACTTATATATGCAGGGCACAGTTTATGCTTTACTTTATACATAAGGATGCACAGATCCTGTAAGCGACTATTTAGTAGTGTTGGCAGATCTGCCTTCTCTAATAGTTGTTCATAACTAGAATTATAATTCTTGAAAACCGCTCTAAGTCCTCTTTCTTGTAGTCTTTCAAGCTTTCGAGTGTCACTCGCTTTACAAAAATGCCACACTAGGTGACAGTACGTGAGGAATGGTAATATCGCGCTTTTGAATAATATTAACTTAGATTTCATAGGAATTAAATTACGTAGTCTCATTAGAACACCGATTCTCTGGCTGGCTTTTTTACAGATAGAGATTACATGCTCAGAGAAATTTAGCTTAGAATCTAACACTACTCCTAGAAGTGTGATATTTTCTTTAGATTCAATCACAACATCATTCACGCAAATATTGCTGTCATTTTGAGTGAAGCCCAGGTTCAAAACTTGGTACTTTTTGAGGTTTCCCTCCAATAAGTTAGAATCGTACCACGTTGTTGCTAAGTTGGCACTATCCTTTAACTGGGAAGTCACAGCTGCCTGGTCTGCTCCTGCGTGGTAAATTTGGTGGTCGTCGGCATACATAGACAAGTTCGCTGTTAGGCAGTAGGATAGGTCATTCTGGAAAACATTCCATAACAACGGGCCAAGCGCGGAACCCTGAGGACAGCCACGACTCACGAATCGGCTAGAACTAACATGACGGCCGATCTTTACTTGATATTTCCGTTCATTTAAATAGCTGTTTAAAAGTTGAATAGCGCTTTCCTGAAAACCGTACGCTTCAAGCTTGTTCAGAAGTAGTGGTGGGTGTAACGAGTCAAATGCCTTTGACATGTCAGTTGAAAGTATGCTCACAACCTGTTTTCGATCCCTCGCCAGTCTCCAATCTTCTACTAAATTGATCAATGTTGTTTCGCAGCTGTGAGCTTTGCGATAAGCGGATGAGTGTTGGTAAATGCGATTACCAAAGCCAGAGTTGATCTGCGCTCCAACCAACTTCTCAAGAACTTTACTTACACATGGTAAGAGAGTTATGGGCCGGTAGTTTTCCTTTGCATTCCTGTCATCCTTTTTGTATACTGGGGCCCAAAGCCCATACTTCCATTCACTAGGCCATGCATTCTTGTTAATACAAGAATTGAACAAGGTGGTTAGTGGAGCGGATAATTCATTAGCACCTGTTTTTAAAGCCTTTGAAGGAATTCCATCAGTGCCGGTGGCTTTGTTTATGTTCAGCGAATCGAGAACTGCAAGGACTTGTCCCTGTGTAACCAATTCGATTTCGATGGTCTGAGTGGAATTCCTATTTTCATGTTGTATCCTCTGAACACAAGGATGGTCTCTAAAGTCCTCTATTGACTTTCTTTCAATCGCTGTACCGCCAATGCCATCCGCCAAGGTAGCAAAATGCTCAACCAATTCCTCAGCCACTTGATGTTGATTCGTTATCATACTGCCGTTTATTTTTAAGTGGATGTCGTTTCTTTCAGTACAGCTCTTAGAGCCCAAAAATGGCTTGAAAGTTTTGAAGAACGCCTTGGAATTGATTTTCAAATCGTTTGACTTATTATACCAGTACTGTTTGATGGCGATTCTTCTTTGTTTAGTGGCCTCGTTTCTGGCTTTACGTCGTAATTCCCAAATCTTGGCAAGCATTTTTCTCATAGCTTCAATGCAATCTGAGTCATGAGGCGCGGGTAATTAAAGCCCGCCACTTACTCACCGGCCCAAGAAGGCTAAAAAGTCGCGGTATAGATTGAGTTGAAAAATCAAACGCTTCCACTTTTTCGGTCATTTGTTTGGGAAAATTAGAAACAGTAAGGTATGTGAATATGATTATCGCAGTCATGAACACTACTTAAGTAGTAGTGAAAATAAGGTCTGAAAAAAATTCAGTCTTGTAAGGAATATATATGATTTTCATATATTCATTCTCATATATTCATCACTCACGGATATATTTTGTAGAGCACTGCAACCGGTATCGCAGAGGTCGTGGGTTCGAGTCCCGTACAACCATGATTTTTTTTCAGGTTTTATTTTCACTACTACTTAAGTAGTGTTCATAACTGCGATGATCATTCACATATTCATTTCTTTAATCCCGGCCGCAGTTCATATATGATTTCCATATATTCACCCTCAGTAATGTATGTGTATGGCAAGAACTCTCACCTAAAATAAAAGTTGGGTAACTTAGTGCCATCGTCAATTCCTCTCTCTTTCACATGGTCTGGTAGAGACAGCATATGGAACTTGAATGCCTTATATTTCTTCTGCAGCAGGTCAAGGTAATCCTCTTTCGTCCTCAGCAATTCCAATGTGACTGACTTGGCGGCTATGACAGTTTTGAGGTGCGGAAACAACAGTTGAAAGATTGGATGGACTGATGGCAACTGGCGTCTCATGGCCACAGCAAAAACTTCCATCTGTGATTTTAGCAGAAGTGAATTTACCTGCAGATGATTAAAAATAAAACTTTTATGATTGAACAAGGTGGCTCATCGTGTTGAACACGGAAGTTATAGCACTAAAACGTGAAGATGTGATGCTGAGGAAACTGCTCTGACAAGACAATATCTGGTCTTCCTTTGTACTTCAGCTCAGTATGTCACCAGGTTTAACTTACATTTGCCGTCTAGCTTCGGCCGTGCATGCGTGTGCGTAAATGCAAAGGAAGACTGTCTTTACCTCTTGCAACCTGTAGTCAGCATGACGAAGCCACATCTTTGCCAGCAGCCAATCATATTGTGAATCGTTAGGAGTCCAAATTGGGTTGGTGTCGCTCGGTTGCTGGAACAGCTGAATGGCTATAGGCAGCAGGTTGCCCGAGCTGTTGACGTAAAAAAGTCCCAGGGGGTGTGCCGTGTGTCCAGACTCTTCGTCTTCGTCGGTGAAACTGATCCCTTCAAGTTCCTCGTAATCCACAATGTACACGTGACCTTCCTGTGCGTACGAAGATAATAAGCCTATTACTTATGCTTACAGCTTTATACACAAACTCCAAAAATTTGTCTTGCCACTTTCACTAATAAAATATCCACAAGACTACCCCACACGTAAGAACGTACGAGTCGGATCATCAGTAGAATTCATACAGTTACTCGTTGTTGTCTCTTCTTGATGTGGTTTCGTGGACTGCCCCTATTCTGAACGAGCTGCTTTATATTTTGCTGCCCGTGCGTGTTTGTTTGTGTGCTTGCTTTTTAACCTAAATGCATTCATATATTAAATAAGATACGCCTTATAATTATTATTTCAAAGTTGTATGTTTTAGGAGCCTGTAGCTTGAATAAGCCCTAATGGTTTCTCTATGGGCATCCTCGCCATATGCTTCTCTTTCTTGGTTATTTAATATCTTTTGTATTTTAATACACATATTTATATTTTAACTTTGTGCAACAGAAATGGCAAAAAATAAACTCAAACTGAAATTGAAAAAGTCACCTCTTGTTTAAAAGTGTTTTTCTTAGATGATAAAACATATCTTGGCCATATTTGTTCCACATTATTCAAAGGAATTTTTAAGCCCAGGATCTCGTTCCGGCTCAAAACGCCCGAAGAGTGTTTTCGTTCCCGGAAAGTATTTTTAATCGGAAACGGCGTTTCCCAAAAGGTGGTAGTAGGTCTTGAGCAAAGTAGCCCAATATGTTTATTACTCTTGCAATTTTCCAATTTTTTCCCTTTCTATGATACTAACATAAAACCAGTTTACATACTGCAAAAGAAAGCTGTCCGTCTAACTACCTTTTCTAATTTCGTTTCATTATAATAGTCCTCGAGCTCCGTTTGCTCAAAGTAATCTTGTAAACTATTTCAAGATCTTATAAAACTCCAAACTCTCTATTTCATACACTGTTTTGTAACTGGAAATTACCAAAGATCTTCAATTCGTTCTTTACAAAGACCTCTAGCAAGCGCAACATGAACACTCGCTTTGCATGCAGGTGTGCCTTCTATCTTCCAAAACTTCGTACAAACTATAGTAAATTCAATATTCGATTTGTTGGACCTAAATTGTGGAATGAAATTGACGAAAGATTCAAAATCCTCTCATATATAGTTAAAGAGAATTAACTTTACATTTTATTAATAACTTACTTTAATGCCTCTTTTCTGACTATCATGTATAATTTTAACTTATATAGGGTGGTCACACAACGTAGCTATATAGTTTAGCTTTAAAGTTATTTTGGGTGATCTGTTACTGCATGTATGTATGTATAACTGAACATTAACATTTATACCCTAACATTTTGTAAATTTGTTAACTGTATAGTACAATACAAATAAACGTGGTTGTTGTTGTTGCTATATCATTAAAGATTGAATGTTTCTTGATGAACTTTGTGCGCATGAAATAGATAATAAGCCCCAAATGGTTTCCGGAGTTTTTACAAACGCACGCCCGGGAAAAATATCCTGCGGAAAATCGAGTCTTTTTCACGCTCTGAAAAAACGAATAAAGTATACAGGAATGAATACCTTTATTTCGCTGTCCAGTGATTTACCACGATCAAGAAAGCGGTTTACCAAGTCTGCAGTGACGGGAAATTTCTCGGGAACCACTTCACAGCGCTTAAGGGCAAAAGGATTGCAGCCATTAAGGAATTGCCACCCGTAAACGGCGTCGTTCATCCATCGCTCCCGTTCGGAAATTCTCGGCATCACTGAAGCGGGCAAACGAACGAAGATCCTTTCATGGTCATCAAAACCTTTCGCGCTCTCGTTTTTATTGAGAAGAAACGACCAGGGGAAGCAGACGGTCTTTGGGGTCTCCTTCTTGTACACATCGACACGTTCTTTGACCTCTTCAAAAATCCTCCGTTCTTGGGGTATGTTGTCGAGCAAAGAATCGTCGAAGAAGCCTGGCAGGTCTTGAAATCCTGGCAGGGATCCCCACTTGTACAGGCGTTGATTTTTCTGTACTTCAAAGATCCTTTCTGCTTGAATAATCTCTGGTTGGTCTTCAAAAGGAGTGAATACTGCAATAACGAAGAAGGCAAAATAAAACAAACCCAAAATTAAATTTGAAAGTAGAAAGATCTTTCCAATCGATTTCATAGACGTTTGACCACCGAGTTTCGTTGATTCCACAATGTACGAGGATCCTTATAAAAATGTCTGTAGTATGTTTTGGCAATGGTTTCCAGAGTGACGAGTCCAAAGTTGAATTACAAGTTTTCAAGAGGTGTTGTTTTAAAAACGAAGTCGTTCAATTATCTGGAATATTTTCCTTGATCCGATGAGAGGTACAAAACATAGCTAGTCATAGAATTTTGATAGCGTTTAGCACAGTTCCCGACAAGTGCGTTACATAGAGTTAACTGACTATTTAATTTACCAATATCAGTTCAACATACACACAAAAAAGTCGTGAATTAGTCGCAGATTCTGGGGCAAAGACATGGAAAATAGTTTTCTTTCTGACTTTCGTTCTACATAATGGTATGAATGTTCGACGGACTCAGCTGGAATTCTTTTTCTATCCAATAAAATTACCTAGCCAACAAAACTAACAAATAATAACACTTTGTGGCTCTGCATAAGCGTTTGGAGCACGATAATCGATTATATTGCATCCCCGGTCGGAGATTATCATATGGCGCTTTCCTTTGGTCAGCACTTGGCTGCCAGACGAGTCATTTCGTGAGTGCTGATGCGCCAATTTGGAGTATTGATTATTCATTAGGGATTAAATTCCTTTCGAAATGGTGCATCCCACTTCCGAATGAGCCCTCAATCTCGCACCCAGAGTCCTCGGGCTGTTTGGCCAGCGGATGGACGCCCGGAGAGACTCTGGGATAATGGACCGCCATTTTCCCAGAAAATCTGGGGTAAAACAATGGAAGCCGTTACGGGCCAGCCAATCCAAAAATTTGATTTTTTTTTTCCCATTATCACAGAGTCTCTTCTGGCGACTAACCGCTGGCCAAAGAGCCTGAGGACTCTGAGTACGAGATTGACGAGCCCTTAGAAAGAAAAAGCAGAACTAGTCCTCAAAGATTAGTGGATTCGTTCACAATCTAATCTGTTTGATCTGCCAGTACTAACAAATGAAAAGCTGGCCAATAGAATCCACGCATTCTTTTACTGAAGATCTGTTCGCTTTGGTACCAGGCAGACCCACCCTACGGTGCTCCATTATTTTCGGTTCGGTTATATCAGATAATGGCTTGGGTTGGGTTTACTCTGGGTTTTGAGTGAATCCCTGTTTGCGGTTACACGCTGATAAATTACCCAAGGCGATTAGTTGAGCCGCTTTGGGGTCTCGATAACCATAAGATTTACATATGAAACTGTCATGGGAAATTCTTATTTGTTTTCTTTTTTACTTATCCATGGAAATTACCCGAAGGCGATTTCGCTTTGCAAAGATCGGTTACACATAAAAAATGCTTCCCCAAGGGCAAAATGGCCATTGTAACCGCAATTATTATCTATAAAGATAGCTGATTGATTGATTGATTGATTGATTGATTGGTTGGTCGATTGATTGATTGATTGATTGATTGAAAGGATGTTAGACTGATTTTTTTATTACCCCCTCGCTGGATCACTGTCATTTCTGACACAAGCCATCCATGAAACGGGAAGTTGAAGGACTCCTTCTCAGTGGAACTTGTCACTTGGATGTTCTTAACGAGCCAATCAACCTTCCTGTGGAACCAGCCATCACCGCCATGTTTATGAAAGGTGATCATCATAACCTCACCAACATCTACCGCCTCCACAGAATACTCGTAAGTGTTTCCTGTATTAGATGACGTACGGTAGGACTCAAGAGCAATGAGGGCTGTCTTCCCCTTGTTTCCTGCGACAGGGAAGAGAGGGTAACTGAGATGTGTGACTCCACTCAAAACTGATATGTGCCGGCTATAGCTCGTAACACTTACATTTCCCTCGGTATCACTAACACCAATGAAAGCCTAAAGCTAATATTGTCTTGTTTTGTTGAATGTACTGAAACTCACTGTGTGGGTTTGGGTACGATGGTCGATCTGAGATGTCAATCAGTCAAGTTTACTGGCAATGAAAACGTAAATCTTGTGGGATATGGCTGGAGTGAAAAGGATACTTCACAAATTATTGTGATTAAGTAAGCTGAAGCCACTCCAAAGGGTACTAAGGCCACAAGGTAGCGGGCATTACCCCTTAAATCTACCTAAGCAAAGATTGAGCCCAAGCATTAGCAGCCATGGACAGCTGATCCCATCCCACAAGATTTACGTTTTCATTGCTTGTTTTATTGATATGTGGGTACTTGAGCCTGAGCATTAGCTATGCCATGCTGATGAGGCCTAACAAGGCCGAAACAGCTGTCCATGGCTGCTAATGCTTGGGCTCAATCTTTGCTTTGGTAGATTTAAGGGGTAATGCCCGCTACCTTGTGGCATTAGTGCCCTTTAAGTGGCTTCAGCTTACTTAATCACATTAATTTGTGAAGTATCCTTGTCACTCCAGCCATATCCCATAATATTTACGTTTTCATTGCTTGTTTTATTGATATGTGAGTACTTGAGCCTGAGCATTAGCTATGCCATGCTGATGAGGCCTAACAAGGCCGAAACAGCTGTCCATGGCTGCTAATGCTGAGGGTTGTCCAATATACCCGATCTGAGTCGGGTGGAGTCCGAT
The DNA here is from genome assembly GCA_016490735.1 of Pachyseris speciosa. NCBI lineage: Eukaryota > Metazoa > Cnidaria > Anthozoa > Scleractinia > Pachyseridae > Pachyseris > Pachyseris speciosa. The sequence continues at coordinate 28,460 of JAEMWC010000670.1, forward strand.
CGGACTCACCGGAAGTCAGGTTGCACCAAAGGCAATCTAATGATTTTAACCTTGCTCTTTTTTAAAGCACGCGCGTGATTTTCCTCGCTGTTAATGTACGTGCGCCAAAATGGGTGTTGTGCGCGTCGCGTGGTCGACCCGACTCGACCCGTCTCTCTAGAAGTCGGTCCGTCTTACCAGAAGTCGGTTTGCGCGAGACTTAGGAAAAATCAGCAAATACGGCTGAGGGAGGGTAGAAAATGTTGGCGGATCGACTCCGTTCGATCAAATCGAGTCGGGTCGTCGATCCGTCTCGACCCGACTCGACTCGTCTCTCTAAAAGTCGGTCCGTCTTGCCGGAAGTCGGTTTGCGCGAGACTTAGAAAATTCCATCATGAACGTTTCTCTGGGAGGGAAGAAAATGTTGGCGGATCGACTCCGTTCGATCGAATCGAGTCGGGTCGTCGACCCGACTCGACCCGTCTCTCTAAAAGTCGGTTCGTCTTACCGGAAGTCGGTTTGCGCCTAGGCTTAGAAAATTCAACAAGAATGGTTGTCAGGAAGGGTAGAAAATGTTGGCGGATCGACTCCGTTCGATCGAATCGAGTCGGGTTGTCGATCCGATTCGACCCGACTCGACTCGTCTCTCTTAAAGTCGGTCCGTCATACCGGGAGTCGGTTTGCGCGAGACTTAGGAAATTCAGCAATTAGGCTTTAGGGAGGGTAGAAATGTTGGCGGATCGACTCCGTTCGATCGAATCGAGTCGGGTCGTCGATCCGTCTCGACCCGACTCGACCCGACTCGACCCGTCTCTCTAAAAGTCGGTCCGTCTTTCTGGAAGTCTTTTGAGCGAGAGTTAGAAAAAATCGGCAAGAAGGGCTGTCAGGGAGGGTAGAAAATGTTGGTGGATCGACCCCGTTGAAAAATACAGCAACTACGGCTTACAGGGAAAGTAGAAAATGTTGGCGTTGATAAGTTATCCTACATTATGTCACCTGCGAAAATCATCCGAAGTGTAATAAAATAGGTAAACACGGTTTATTCATTACGCTGTTGAGAAGCGGTCTTTGTTGTGATGGTTGAATCACTCAAATAAAAGAGATGACAACATTTTGAAAGCAGAAATGTGTGACAAAAAGCCCTTCTGGAAAGGACATCAAAAAACAAAAAATAAGCGGTCACTTAGATTAGCCGGTCAACTGGAATATGGTGTTTTACCGCATTGCGAAGAGGGAGTTTAACCGCTAACGCGCGGTGCCCTTTTTGTATTTAATGAATCTCCCGCGGAAAAGAATCAAAATAATAAGTGGCCTGAGATAATTTCTTTTAATACAAAAGATGATGCGTCTATCACTGTCAGGGGTTTCAAAAAGAATGGCTGCCAACACTGATTGTTTTGCAATCCAACGTCCTGTGATCGGGTTATGGCGTGGATTCTACAAATGAGTGAACAATTAGAAGCTCTGCTCTACAGAAGACTTTCAGTTATAAAAGGTGATTGTTCTTCAACATTAAAACTGAAAGATTCCAACCCCTAAAATAGAAGAGTGACACTTTGTAG
>JAEMWC010000670.1:32500-97500 GCA_016490735.1 Pachyseris speciosa
CGACGTCAGGAGACTTAGGTGTCTGTGATACTAAGTGGTGGGATTTTCGTCGTTCGTGTACCATTTCTACAACATCTTGAATGATATCGAAAACACGGCCGAGCTCTATTTCTTTACGCGTGGCCTACAAAAGTTCAGCCTCGCTCTGTTAATCGACGCGTGGTCTAGCGAAGCTCGACATTAAGCACTAATTTGGGTCGACCTGTCATGTAAACAATGGCTAATGTAAAATACGGCGTTTATATATATCATTACTTTCTCTTTTGCGCGACCTGACTTGTCGATCGGTTGGTACAGAAACTGTCTTGTTCGTGTGACGGTTTTAAGAACGACGTGGGTTTATATATCATTACTTTCTCTTTTGCGCGACCTGACTTGTCGATTGCTTGGTACAGAAACTGTCTTGTTCGTGTGACGGTTTTAAGAACGACGTGGGTTTATATATCATCACTTTCTCTTTTGCGCGACCTGACTTGTCGATCGGTTGGTACAGAAACTGTCTTGTTCGTGTGCCGGTTTTAAGAAAGACGTGGGTTTATATATCTTAATTACTTTTTCTTTCCCGCGACCTGACTTGTCGATCGGTTGGTACAGAAAGTGTTTGTTCGTGTGCCAGCTTTTCGCGTGCCGGCCTTAAGAGCGAGGTGGGTTTATATATCATTACTTTCTCTTTTGTGCCATCTGGCTTGTCGAGGATCGACGTTTATTACTTTCTCTTTTGCGCGGCCTGACTTCCGGTGACGGGCTGAGTCGAATCGACGCGGGTCGACGGGTCGACTCGAGTCGATCGAATGGGGTCGATCCGTCGAGAATTTCTGCCCGTGTGTTATCTTTGTCTCTTTTGCGACCTCCCTTCCGGTGAGACGGATCGCAAAGTTTTGCGCGACCTGAATTCCGGTGACGGGTTGAGTCGAATCGACTCGGATCGACGGGTCGACTCGAGTCGATCGGGTGGAGTCGATCCGTCGAGATTTTCTGCCCTCCCTATGCGTGTGTTATCTTTGTCACTTTTGCGACCTGACTTCCGGTGAGACGGATCGACGTTCGCAAAGACGGGTCGAGTCGACCCGACTCGGATATTATTTTGTAGGTCGCGCGCGTTTATTACATTGTGGGTCGCGCGCGTAGGTCACGCGTGCGTGCGTTAAGAACGAGGAAGGTTGTCTTTGGTGCAACCTGACTTCCGGTGAGTCCGATCGGACACGATCCGACTCGGATTGGGTATATTGGACATGCATGCTAATGCTTGGGCTCAATCTTTGCTTTGGTAGATTTAAGGGGTAATGCCCGCTACCTTGTGGCCTTAGTGCCCTTTAAGTGGCTTCAGCTTACTTAATCACATTAATTTGTGAAGTATCCTTGTCACTCCAGCCATATCCCATAATATTTACGTTTTCATTGCTTGTTTTATTGATATGTGAGTACTTGAGCCTGAGCATTAGCTATGCCATGCTGATGAGGCCTAACAAGGCCGAAACAGCTGTCCATGGCTGCTAATGCTTGGGCTCAGTCTTTGCTTTGGTAGATTTAAGGGGTAATGCCCGCTACCTTGTGGCCTTATTGCCCTTTAGAGTGGCTTCAGCTTACTTAATCACATTAATTTGTGAAGTATCCTAGTCAGGTTTTACTGTTAGGCGGCTCCTTCGTCCTTCAAGCGTTACGTTTGCCATGAGTAAGACTGTGTTCAAACTTTTAGAAACACGAGAAAAAAAACCGCTTCAAAAAGACCACTCAAATGGATTGCCTAAGAATCGGTTGCTAAAGGCTTTCAGTATGAGCATTCCGCTTATATATGAGCTACCTTCTGAACCAGACCAATTACTACTTGAATTTCCTTACCTGTTAATGAAATGCTGATCGGAAGAGCAAAGCCAGTTTCTGATCGAGTGCCAGCAGTAATGACAATGGCGTAAATAGCCACCTTATCCGGTACCAATTCTTTCAAGTTTACTTTTAGGTGTCTGCCCCAAGCCCGGAACTTTTGAGTGTAGCTGTTCACATCTCGCAGTACATGCCCCACCACGTTCGGATCATCAGCCGACTTCGCAGGCAACAGATCTATCGACGGTGGAAGATTGTCGAAGCTAAACTCAAGTCGATCAGTGGCTGTTGGCGACAGCAGCGTCGTCATGGTGATCTCCGCCAGGTCCAGCCATGGGTGAGTTTCCTCGTCCCATTCCCTCCCGACATGAAGTATCATTGGTGGATCATCGTCCTTAGCTTCATGCAGTTGGAGTTGAAGTTTGTACTTCAATCGGCCTTGTCTCAACCGGTCTTTATAGTCTCGTTCCAAGTAATCCTTAGGCAAGGTTTCGGTTGGAGACCTTTCGTTTAACCTTTATGTTATAAAACAAAAAAAGTGTAAAGTATAGCCATTTAATTATTATTCTTTTTTAATTGTTCTTTTTGAACGGTGCTGAAAATTTATAATAAATGCGGTAGGTACGATTGTCCGGGTGAGTGTAGTCCTGTGAAGGAATGCTTGAGGTAAACTATATGACGTCTCCACAATCTGGGCGGATTAAGTTGTTGACGAGTCACCACAAACAGTCCCTCACAGGACTACACAGAGATTAAACCATTAAACCCGTAATTTTCATCAAGCCAACTTTGACCTACTTTCTAGGCACGATCAGGAATACTATTGTAACAGCTATTTTCCTAGGACTGTTAAGTTGTGGAACAGCTTACCTAATATACTTAAGTCTAGCCAAGATCTCTTGTGGTTTAGAGTCCATCTTAACGATCACTTCAGAGGTCTACTACAAACTTATAGTCCGCCATGATTTGTAAATTATTTTGCATACTCTTTTTCTTTCTTAATTCATTATGTAAGTCTAACTAATTTTACCATGTAAGTCTAATTTTATCTTTTTGAACCTAGGGGATACGTCTCAATTGGGGCTCTGCTCTGTTCGTCTCCCCGGTCACGTCATAGTATTGTTATACTAATGTATATATTTTCTTGTGACGAATCTCAATAAACTTTACACTGGAAGCTTAGCTGGCTTAGTTTTGGTACTCGATCGAGTTTCATTTTTTTTCTCCTGGGCAGTTGACAGTCCGTTTGTTGTGCATGTTTGTTAACCAAGGTTCCTCATAGTGGCTATATACTAAAGGAACCATGCAAACACAGTTTGCCACTCAGCTTTCGACACACATCTCTATTGAAAGAAAAACTTTTTGCGGAATCGAACCGACGTTCCCCAGTTACTAGTCGGGCGTGATAACCACTACACTACCGGAGCAACCACGCTGGCAACGCGGCCACTTTAGAAAGTGAGTAATATCGCACGTCGGCCATTCCTCGGAACATTTTTCTTTCGAGACTTTTGTGTGTTTCCTGGCTTCTAAATTCCCTGGACGGGAATTAGAAATATATATATGTAAATACCTTCGAAGCCATGAAAGCCGTAGAACAATATACTAAAGGAACCATGCAAACACAGTTTGCCACTCAGCTTTCGACACACATCTCTGTTGAAAGAAAAACTTTTTGCCCCGAGTCGGAATCGAACCGACGTTCCCCAGTTACTAGTCGGGCGTGATAACCACTACACTACCGGAGCAACCACGCTGGCAACGCGGCCACTTTAGAAAGTGAGTAATATCGCACGTCGGCCATTCCTCGGAACATTTTTCTTTCGAGACTTTTGTGTGTTTCCTGGCTTCTAAATTCCCTGGACGGGAATTAGAAATATATATATGTAAATACCTTCGAAGCCATGAAAGCCGTAGTCATAGTGGCTGATATTAGACAAATTAGTTAGTCTTCCTACCAAGGCTGTCTTTGTTCTTCCTCTGACAGTAATCCTGTTTCTGGTGACCCGTCAGCTGGTATCAGCCGGAATCTCGCGTAACGCTTGACGCCATCAAACGCTTTAAACTCCAGTATCACTTCTGTATAATACCGCTGGTCGTAGAACGACTCAGGTTTGTGTCGCATGCCATCGATGTTGGCTGCGAGGCTGGTAATAAAGCCAGATAAACAGAAAATGAGTGTTTTTGATGACAATGTATCTCGACAATACTGAGGTTTGATAGGGCTATTCCACTTCTTTTCTGACTGCAGCAAAAGGAGGAAAATGCCATCTGGTTTATTAAATCTAAGTTTGCTCGTGTTTAGAAAGTACTAAAAGAAATCGAATCATCAGCATAGCTATGAAGCAGGTCAGTCTGGCTGATGATTCTTTTTGTTGGTCTCTGTTACACAGTTTCCAAATACTGGTTTAGAGTTAACGACGCCTTTGCAACAGGGGGCATCAATACGAATGCGCATAAAAAGAATTCTAACGAAGTCGCAGGCCATATATATATGAAATGATCTTTCATGCAGGTACGGAACTGAATTACCGCGAAAAAAAGTCATTAACTAGAATCAGAAATCACCAACGACAATAACCATTGACAATGCTGCAAAATGCAGAGAAACCTACATTGATTGACCACACAATGGCTATTTAGTACTATGATGCATAGTTATCGTTTGCACTTACTGATCTGGGCTTTGAAGAAGATATTTTTTCATATCGTCTGACGACTTCGTTTTCGCAGCCTGGTTGATGGCGTCTATGCTCCACAGAGGAGTTGTAGGCCCGGTTTTCATAATGAGGTCAAACGGGCTTTCAGTGGTACCCTCTTCACTTCGGGCAAACCTCAAAGCCGCACTGCAGAAGTCAATCAACACGTCATCAGCTGACTTGACAGTGGAGTGACGTAGACAAACTGGAAACGAACGTCCAGGCACGAAGAGCTCGCATGCAGGAAACTGGGGATCAAAGACAACAGTCGCAATTCCCTGGGCCCCAACTCCGACAGGATGAGTTAATCTCTGGCCCTTCAGCAGAGATTTCAGGCCAAATAAAAGCTTGAACTTTGTTGTTTGCAGAGAAACATCGAAAGGTGTTGCTGGTTGAGGAGGCTAGGAAAAAAAACAGGCAAAATTAAGTGAACGAGTCGTAAGCATTGTTCGATTCAAAACGGGAGCAAGCTCTATCCAGTATGGCGGATGGACATATTCCGTGTGACCAGCTGAGTAAGAACACACAAACATGATGCTCTCCAAATTCGCAGGCAAACACTCTCTCTCGCCATCTCTCCTTGGCCGAAAATCTCGACTGTCTGAATCCTGGTTATCCAAGGATGTGGCGATTGAAAAAGAAATACTGCATTTTCTCGATTAACCGCCGAGATCAAATGAGCGACGGTTTGACAGGCGAGATGGAATTAAATAAACGAACGGGATATTTTGTTTACTCGAAGCTCAGCGTTTATTTTGTTTTACGTAACTTTAAATGGAATGTTGGCTGTGGATGTAACATTTGTTTTTTGTTTTTGCGATATTAACACAAGATTATTTTACGGATATCTCGGAGAAATGGAAAGGGAGCAAATGGAAGGTGACCTAAGTTGATCAAAGCACTGGCCAAAATGGAGGTCGCAGAGCTAAATCACTGGTGTCTCTTTGTATTTATTACCTTTTCAAATTCTGCGATCTTCTTTTTGAATAGTTCTTCCCCCATGAGTTCCCGATAAACATCGTAGCCAAGATTTTTCCCTGAAGTAAAACAAATCACGAGAACTAGTCATGAGCTGTTAATCTTAGTAAATGTCTTTCTAATGAGCGGAAGAGGTTTGCTTTAATACATTCGAAGGTTGTACTTCTCATGAATAAATGTATATATATTAAAAACATTTTGGAAGTGTTATTTTAAAAAGTGTGTGTGATATACAGACCGTATTGGTATTGTTGGTATTGAATAATAATAATAATAATAATAATAAATTATTGCTTATATAGCGCAATTTACAATAAAAAGATCAATAGCGCTTTGCATAACAAGATCTATAAAATCAATAAATCAAATAATTAGCTTATTTATAATAAGTTAAAAACTTAGAAATGACAATTTAAAAGGTGATTTCAAGTCTAAATGGCCATATAACATTCGTACATTTAACCACTAATCAAGAAAAAAAATACTTAAAAAGGAATGTCTTGGTTGGAGAATAGCGTGCACTCTCGAGGGACTTAAGTGTTGTTTTATACATTCATCCGCAAGGGCCACCATTGAAAGCTGGATCCTGTTCAATATGCGCTACCTATGGAATTTAGGCCTCTGTGTTTGCTTGTGTGAGGAAAATAGCAAGAGTAAAATATTCAAGTGTAATAACATATGTAACTTGCAGATAAAAATCTAGGCAAATGTTGTGTATCTTCTCTGGTTCATCCAGATTGAGGTCCTGGCATCACTGTATGCCTGAGTGCTTCTGTATATATAACATGAACAGGTTTTTGAAATGCAGATAAAATTCTAGGCTAATGTTGTATATCTTTTCTTGTTCATCCAGATTGAGGTCCTGGCTTCACTGTATGCCTGAGTGCTTCTGGGATATATAACATGAACAGGTTTTTGAAATGCAGATAAAATTCTAGACGAATGTTCTATATCTTTTCTGGTTCATCCAGATTGAGGTCGTGGCATCACTGTATGCCTGAGCGCTTCTGGGATATGTAACATGAACAGATGTTTTGAAATGAAGATAAAAATCTAGGCAAATGTTGTATATCTTTTCTGGTTCATCCGGGTTGAGGTCATGGCATCACTGTATGCGTCAGCGCTTCTGGGATATAAAATATAATAGTTTTTTGAAATGCAGATAAAAATCTAGGTAAATGTTGTATATCTTTTCTGGTTCATCCAGGTTGAAGTCCTGGCATCACTGTATGCCTGAGTGCTTCTGGGATACATAACATAACAGTTTTTGAAATGCAGATAAAAATCTCGCCAAATGTTTTAAGTGGGTTTAATGACCAAAACGTTTTACATGTGGTACATGCATGTACATTTCTTTGCAGAACAATAGCGTGATTGGATGACATAATTTTTGGAAAACGTTTTCCTTACTTTAATGCCCTTCAGAGTAATTTTTCCTCCACAGTTCGCCAGTTTTTTCGACGACCCAACCCGGACAGGTTACTTTTTATTTTGAAAAGAATACCTCACATATTTATGTGATCTGGTAAGCTGAAGCCACTCTACGGGCACTAAGGCCACATGGTAGAGGGCATTACTCCTTAAATCTACCAAAGCAAAGATTGAATTCAAGCATTAGCAGTCATGGAGAGCTGTTTCGGCCATGGAAGGGCCTCATCAGCATGGCCTCATCAGTTTTGTTTTATTGATATGTGGGTAATGAGAGTCAGCATTACCTATGCCATACAGATGAGGCCTAACAACGCCGAAACAGCTGTTTATGGCTCTCTGGAACAGTCTACCTGCAATCTAAGACAAGTGAAATCTCTAGATCTTTTTAAGCAATTGTTAAACCTTCATTTTGTTAATTTATTTTTAAGTTATATACACGGCATTCATGGAAAACATGTCTAGTTTAGAGTAGTATTTGTTACGGTAGAGACTTTCTAGGTGTGTAATTATCGTTATTAGGAATTATTATGTAGTTGTATTTTATATTGTAATCACCTGATGAATTTTTATCGTCTTAAAATAAAGATTTTGAGATTTGAGATTTGAGCTAATGCTTGGGCTCAATCTTTGCTTTGGTAGAATTAAGGGTAATACCCGCTACCATGTGGCTTTAGTGCAATTAAAGTGGCTTCAACTTACCAGATCACATTAATATGTGAGGTATTCTTTTCAAAATAAAAAGTAACGTGTCAGGAGTGGGATTCGAATCCACGCCTACGCGAGTAGACTGACCAGAACGCAGCGCCTTAGACCGCTCGGCCATCCTGACTCTCACGAGAACTGCTTCCTTACAATCTGAGGAAAAGTTATGAGTCGATTTGTCGTGACTGAAGCAAAACAACAATCAAACTGTCAGGAGTGGGATTCGAACCCACGCCTACATGAGTAAAGTGCGGACTGAACGCAGCGCCTTAGACCGCTCGGCCATCCTGACTCTCAAAAGGATTGCCTCCTAGTAATAAGAACAAACTTATAGCTCAACTTGTCTTGACTGAAGCAAAATAAAAAGCAACCTATCACGAGTCGGATTTGAACCCACTCCTACACGACTACTGACTGCGACCTGAAGGCAGCGCCTTAGAATGCTCGACCATTCCGACTCTCACGAAAATAGCCTGTCCTGACAATCTAAACCAACTTATACCCTGCATTGTCGTGACTGGATCTGAAAAAGCAAGCTCGCAGGAGTTGGATTGGAACCCACATCTACATGACTAGACTGCGACCAGAACGCAGCGACTTAGACTGTTCGGCAGTACTGAATCACACGAAAACTACTTCCCTATAATTTGAAAAAAAACTTTATAAGTCGATTTGTCGTGACTAAAGGAAAACAAAAATCGAATTGTCAGGAGTGGGATTCGAACCCACGCCTACATGAGTAGACTGCGACCTGAACGCAGCGCCTTAGACCGCTCGGCCATCCTGACTCTCACGAGAACTGTTTCCTGACAGTAAGAACAAACTTGTAGCTCGCCAATGTGAGTAGACTGCGACCTGAACGCAGCGCCTTAGATCACTCGGCCATTCTGACTCTCACGAGAACTCCTTCCTGACAGTAAGAACAACAGTTTTAGCTTGAATTGTCGTGACTGAAGCAAGATAAAAAGCAACCTGTCATGAGTGGGATTGGAATCCACGCCTACATGAGTAGACTGCGACCTGAATGCAGCGCCTTAGAACGCTCTGAAATACTGAATCGCACGAGAACTGCTTCCTTACAATTTTAGGAAAGGTTATGAGTCCCTTTGTCGTGACCATCCTCGGAGACCCAGGGGTAGAGAGTCGGAAGATTCAGGACGAGCTAAAGTTTACAAGACGGACAGGAGAGCCCCTGGGAACATTTCTTTATCGGACTAGTTCCAGAAGCCATTGAAATACAGTTTCCTGATTGGGCGGAAATTTTCTGGCAAGGAATTTTTTTTGCCAAATCGGCGATCAGCTTATATATCGCACTCCTTTCGTGACTCCTTATACCGAGGGTCAAATGTCCAATCTCCTGTCAACCTGGTCAACCTGTCAACCTGGTCTCCTGGTATCCTTGTCACTCCAGCCACATCCCACAAGCTTTACGTTTTAACTGCTTGTTTTATGGATATGTGGGTACTTGAGCCTGAGCATTAGCTATGCCATGCTGATGAGGCCTAACAAGGCCGAAACAGCTGTCCATGGCTGCTAATGCTTGGGCTCAATCTTTGCTTTGGTAGATTTAAGGGGTAATGCCCGCTACCTTGTGGCCTTAGTGCCCTTTAAGTGGCTTCAGCTTACTTAATCACATTAATTTGTGAAGTATCCTTGTCACTCCAGCCATATCCCATAATATTTACGTTTTCATTGCTTGTTTTATTGATATGTGAGTACTTGAACCTGAGCATTAGCTATTCCATGCTGATGAGGCCTAACAAGGCCGAAACAGCTGTCCATGGCTGCTAATGCTTGGGCTCAATCTTTGCTTTGGTAGATTTAAGGGGTAATGCCCGCTACCATGTGGCCTTAGTGCCTTTAATAGAGTGGCTACAGCTTACCCAATCACATTAATTTGTTAGGTATCCTTGTCACTCCAGCCACATCCCACAAGCTTTACGTTTTAACTGCACAATTGTTGTTGTTTGGTATGAGCTTTTGGTTTTCTCTGGTGTACTCACAGGGACTGGGCCGCTTCAGAAACTTTTTAGGGCGATGGAATTTCTGTTGCACAGGTCAAGCAAGTTTATCGATCGGGCGAGTGAAACGCATCCGTTAAATTTTGTTTTGCTCACGAAATCGAACCGTCCACTGCTTACAATCGACTCGAAGTCGCTTCTCAGCTCAGCTCAGCTCAACTTCGAGAGAAACCTTGAAATGGCCTGAGAAATCCAGTTTAAAATAATTTACCCGTAGTCGTGGTTGTCTCTCCATCCACTTATATTATGACAATCATGAAAGACCAGGTTAAGTGGTTAAGGTCATTGGGCTTGAAGGCTGCTTTTGTGTGGAAAAGTACGGAGGCCGAAATCACAAAGCAAAATCAGTTTCCCAATACTCTGACATTCTCTTGCATACAGATGCCATTTTGACGTTGATGTGAGTCCAGATTATGCTTTTGAAATAGGTGATTACCTTGGTTATAGAATAAGACTCGAATAGAAACTACTCCAGTGTTTTGGGGGGAAAGGAATGGAAAATGGCATGTATTACATGTATGTTAAGATGAAAACAGATTTTTACAAAAATCATCACTCTTATGAGTATATAGACTACTATGATTAGCCTATTACAGATGTTTCAGTGAATGATCATGGTAAACTGACTTGTGTTTTGGGAAATTGTTTGTGTTTTGAGAAACTGTTTCGTGTTATGGGAAACTGATTTTTGTTTTGGGCTGTAGAAAAGCAAAGTGAAAGACAAACAGAGAACAGATGGAAAATTAAATTTTGAAAAATAATTTTAAGGGTGTAATTTCATCTTGGGTATACTCAGTGGAAATTTCATTTAGAACAAGGTAGGCTTCTCCTGAAGTGCTGGCAGCTGGCTAAAAAGTGGCTTCTTTAAATTTTGAGCCACCTGCTTTTCAATGAAAAGTTTCCAATGTTTTTTGAAGGCTGTTTAAATTATCATAAAAAGCCACCTTCTGTTAGATTCCAGTCAGCTACTCTAAAACCTAATAACAACTCTGAGGCCATAAGGCTTGTGACAAGTAATCACTACAATATCCAAACAGACTGCATTGGAAACTTGAATTTAAAGTTACATCTCACTATCAAGAAAACTTCTGAACAAACAAAAAATAAATGAAATAACAATCCCTTCGAGTTTTATTTTATTGTTATTTTGTTTTTGTTTTATATTGTTTCCACTTTATCTAAAAGGAGATATCTTACTGAGAAGCTACTAATTTTTCTCGTTTGAGTGACCATGTTAACATATTTTGTAATTAAATTCAGGTTATAGGTATGGTTTGTGTGTAGTGTTCTTTAATTTGAAACCTACCTTAAAATAATTTAACTATACTTAGCCATGCCATTGTATCAGCCGAACTGTTTGACTCAGTGAACTGTATAGTTGAGAATGATTTGTCAGTAGGTGGTTATAGAGGGTCTTTCGGCACAAAACACATTTAAACTATGTGAGGAACTGAAAACATGGTTCCTTAATTAACTGGAGCATTCTCTCACGTTTTAAACATTGTCAAGGAAAAGGGCGGAGAAAGGAAGAAGCCCATTCCAAAATTGGCGTGGTCTCACGGGAGAAATCAAGTGCTTTCCTGGTGTACCTCTGGCTTAGCAATCACAGCAACTACAACTGTATCATGCAAAAATGGAATTTAATAATTGTTATATTATGGATACACTTGAGCGTTTTTAAAGACAAGAGTGCATACACGACACTAAACATCCTGCATCAACTTGTAAACAACTTTATCTGAAACTTTGCAACCTAAAAGTTGCAGCACAGTCAACATAATGTAAATGTTTCCAGCAAGGTTTTGCAAAAGCCCACTCTAAAACATGTTTTTAAAACTTAAATTAAATTTTTAACTGAGCTCAGCACCACTGTGGTATAAGAGTTCATGGAAATTAAAGCTTGTGCAAATTACCATGCATCTTGCATGTACAGTACAAGGCAATTAGCAATTATCGCAACTGCAAGACAATCTGCATATTTTTATGCACACCTTGGGAAGAAAAGCATATTGGCCAACAGATACCAGTAAAAATATGAAAACCTAAACATTGCAATAGATCACAGTGGAACTGCACACTTTCTCTAAGGCCTTTTCGTGGTCTCTTTCGAAATTGAGCTGAGACGGTCGATTGCAAGGTTCGATTTCGTGAGTAAAAAATGTAATTGCCGAGCTGCGTGCTTCTCGCCCAATCGGCAAACTTGTCTGGCCCGTGCAACAGAAATTTCATCGCCGCGAAGAGTTTCAGGAGCGGCCCACTGCCTGTAAGTATACCAGAGAAAAAAGCCCAAACCAAACAACAATGATTCTAACCAGAGAAAGAGGCCGAGTTATCATGCTGTTCTTCGCGTGAAGTTTACGATGCCTGCGGTCGGTCTTCATCTTGATTTTTCTAGTTCCTTACAAGTGATTTTTGCTTGAGTATAAGTTGAATTTGTCGATATCTGGGTTTTGTGGGCCCCTTTCCACCATAACTTTCCTCGAAGTGTCTATACAGCGATCCAAATAAAATATGGCTGACAGCAGATTGGACATTTGACCCTCCGTATCACGAAGAAGTCACGAAAGGAGTGCGATATATAAGCTGATCGCCGATTTGGCAGAAAAAAATTCCTTGCCAGAAAATTTCCGCCCAATCAGGAAACTGTATTTCAATGGCTTCTGGAACTAGTCCGATAAAGAAATGTTCCCAGGGGCTCTCCCGACTGTCTTGTAAACTTTCGCCCGTCCCGAATCTTTGTCCCGTCCCGACTATCTGCCCCTGGGTCTCCGAGGATGTGTCGTGACTGAAGCAAAACAAAAATCAAACCGTCAGAAGTGGGATTCGAAACCACGCCTACATGAGTAGACTGCGGACTGAACGCAGCGCCTTAGATCGCTCGGCCATCCTGACTCTCACAAGGACTGCTTCCCGGGAATAAGAAATAATAATAATAATAATAATAATAATAATAATAATAATAATAATAATTTCAAAAGGAAAATTAACGATAAAAACGTTACATGACGTTTCGACGACCTCATGTCATCATTGTCGAATGTGGATACATTAACTTAAAGGGGCAGTGTCACGCAATTGTACCATCACTTTAAAAAGCTTAAAACTGCCAATGCATCAGTGGAAACCTTAAAATAATGGTCTAGTTTTGCTGCCAAAGACTGTAGTACTGCATTGACACCATAAACTTCTGTATTCCATGTAAGATGACGAGGATGGAAATGGATTAAAATTTGAAAAAACTTGCCAGTTTTTTTCAAAATTTCAAGCTATGCATTGAAAAATCACCAAAAAAAATTATTATGGTTAGCTCTTCCTGCTAAAATTTCATTGGAATTCATCTTGCTGATTCTGTAGGAGCATTTTTTTGCACGATAATAGGTAAAAGGCAATAATTATGGCAGAATTGAACCAAAAACAGCAAAAATCCCGGTGACAGTGCTCCTTTAATTGACACTACATATATACAGAAATAGGTGTGTATGTGAATGATAAGAATGCGAATAATGAAATAATATCGCGAGAGTCCAGTGTTCACACAAAGAGTTTCGCGCGAATAGAGTCACTTTGGGTGTTTAGCTTCGGTCTTTTCTTCTTAATCAAGAGCATTTCAAAAATTAAACACTCTAGTTTGCTCCGGCATTTCTTAAGAATTTTAAAATTCTCACGCAGGTTCGACGGCCTTAAATTATGCTCGTCCTCGAAGTGTTTCCCGATTACAGAATGTTTATGTTCCTCAACACGCTGATGGAGGTGGTGGCACGTGTAACCGATATAATTTGTATCACGCAAATCACATTTGAATTCGTAGACTACGCACTGCTGATTCACTAAGGGAGGCTTTAATTCCGTAACTCTTAGCTCGTCAATGATCTTTCCACTGATAAAAATTGGTTGTAGATCATGGTTGATCTTTCTTCCGAGGTCACGAAGTCGACTGCGAACGACGTCGGCAGATTTTTTATCGTGATCCGTAGGGGGCTGTCCGATGGCGTGTGACTCGGTTCTGGAGGGCGCTGAAAGCTGTTGATAGTTGCTTCGATAAGCTTCTCAGGATATTTCAATTTCAAAAATATCCCTTTCAAGTTCTTACATTCTTGAGAAAAGCAGTCTGGTGTTGATGACAAACGTTTTGCACGATCTTTAACATAGTTCTTAAAAGTGATCGTTTATACCTGTTATCAACGTGACTTTGGTAGTGTAGAAGAAGCCCTTTGATGGTCTGTTCATTTCCACTTCGAGGACGAGCATAATTTAAGGCCGTCGAACCTGCGTGAGAATTTTAAAATTCTTAAGAAATGCCGGAGCAAACTAGAGTGTTTAATTTTTGAAATGCTCTTGATTAAGAAGAAAAGACCGAAGCTAAACACCCAAAGTGACTCTATTCGCGCGAAACTCTTTGTGTGAACACTGGACTCTCGCGATATTATTTCATTATTCGCATTCTTATCATTCACATACACACCTATTTCTGTATATATGTAGTGTCAATTAAGTTAATGTATCCACATTCGGCAATGATGACATGAGGTCGTCGAAACGTCATGTAAAATTTTTATCGTTAATTTTCCTTTTGAAATGTTTTTGTAAATCGATCTTTATCAGAATAATAATAATATTATTATTATTATTATTATTATTATTATTATTATTTGGAACTTATATAGCGCGTTTTCCATGTGTATATGATCAAATGCGCTTTATAAGCGGATGAAATTGGAATTTCAACCCACATATGACGTCGAGTCGGGAATCGAACCCGGGCCACATTGGTGGAAGGCGAGTGCTCTCACCACTGCGCCATCCCTGCTTATAGCTACAAACAAACTTATAGCTCAAATTGTCTTGACTGAAGCAAAATAAAAAGCAACCTATCACGAGTCGGATTTGAACCCACTCCTACACGACTAGACTGCGACCTGAAGGCAACGCCTTAGAATGCTCGACCATTCGGACTCTCACGAAAATAGGTTCCTAACCCATATTGTCGTGACTGGAGCTGAAAAAGCAAACTCGCAGGAGTTGGATTGGAACGCACACCTACATGAGTAGATTGCGACCAGAACACAGCGACTTAGACTGCTCGGCTATCCTTGGCTATTGCTTTCTGACAATAAGAACAAACTTATAGCTTGAATTGTCAGGATAGATTCAAAATAAAAAGCAATCTTTCAGGAGTGGGATTTGAACCCACGCTTACATGAATAGACTTCGACCTGAACGCAGCGCTTTAGACCCGTCGGCCATTCTGACTCGCACAAGAACCGCCTTCTGACAATTTGAATAAAATTTCCCTTGACAAGAGCAAAATAAAAAGCAACTTGTCAGGAGTGGGATTCGAACCCATGCCTACATGAGTAGACTGCGACCTGAACGCAGCGCCTTAGACCGCTCGGCCATCCTGACTCCGACACATGCAAACTGCCAGTGGTTTATTTGATTTGTAAGAGATTGGTTGCAAACACTGTCCAACAAATGCTTTTTACATGAAGTCCGCAAACGGTAAACGTTTAACAGTCCACGTTTCCACCAGGGGCAAGTGAATTGACACTATCTACATGCTTATACACACAGGCTAAAATGTGTGTGGAAATCACTTATAAAAATGTAAATGCAGCTAGCTCTCTTTTCACTGCTCTAAGACGCACTTTTTTTGCAAAAATGATTTCGGGTTTTAAGTGCATGAATATTACTGATTACGCAGGTGTACAGACTGTATTTTAGGTCAAACACAGATAAAAGGTATATTTCCCTGTCAAAAGCAAAATCTGAATACTGCTCTTACAAGCATTTGGTGAAATTATGAATGGACCCAGTAGACTGTCAAAAGACGCATGCGTAGAGCTTTGTGGACAAATTGGCCAAACTACACCGACTCATTTAGGGGGCGATAAAAGTGATAGCATTCTCCAAATTGTTGTCTTATATGTTTCTTCGGAAAGTGAAAATTTCTATGAACTCTGGGTCAAACCCGATATTTCGCGATCAAAGTTTCAGACGAAAAAATTAAACACAAAAAAGAGCACAACACCAAAAGTGAAGTAAGAGTGTTTCACATGACGTGACGGCGGCCATGCTGGTGTCCTAAAACAAACAAATGGCTGCCATGTTGGTGTCCCAAACTAAACCTTTGGGAATTGTTTGGTAGTCACGTGAAAGAAAACGCTCTATAGGTTGTGTGTATAAACAAAACTGCAGTGTTTCTGTATTTAGTTAACAATGAAAGCGGGTCACAAACTTACAGGCCATTATATTAATCGCCGCCAGGGTGAAGAAGGGTCTCCTTATACCTGGAAAAGAACAACATTTTCTTGAGCCAAACGTCAACAAATGCCATTCAGTCCGGTACCTTATCTTGTAGGACTGGAATAACTGACTAAAATATTACCGATTACTAACAGGAAAATATTAAAAACTTGAATGGACGTTCTCTGGCTAAAAATTATTAAAAACTGCGAGCTTTCGACCACTAGAACTGTGGTCTTCAACGGGAAAAAAGATGAATGAAGTAAAAATTCAGAGAATATATGGTGAAATAAAAATGATAACAATAGAGTAAAATTAGGGATACAAAGGTGATTAAGAATTTTTGTTAAAAAGCATGCGAGATTGTCCAGGAAGTGGGCAAGAGTTATTGTCCGCATTAGGCGTAATCGAGGTGTGCCAAGATTCTAGAAATTTCCTGAGAACATATTAGCAATATGAAGACAGCGGCCAAAGGCTCCAGAATTGCTAATCATGCTTGGTTTCACAACCACGTTATTGACTTCAACAATGCGTCGATCAGTGACAAAGGAAATTTCCGCATCAGGAAATTTCTAGAATCTTTGCACACCTCGATCACGCCTAATGCGGACAATAACTCTTGCCCACTTCCAGGACAATATCGCATACTTTTTTATCATGCATATTTTTTCAGGAAAATATTAATCGACATTCGACATGGTCCGACATTGTGGGATGTTTGTATTCGGAAATAATGCGTAATGTCTTTTCTGTTTTAAAATAGTATAATGCATGCCGATTTGTTTCTAGCTTACGAAATGTCATTCTTTGGTGGGCTCTATTTCCCCAGAGGTAATATGTTTCTTCTCTTTTTGGATGAGGGGCGCAGGCTCATTTCCCAAACAGCTGCTTGTAATCGAGTGCTGCAGTATTTTTACTGCCTGTTCTGCCTGTACGTTCGCCTGTACATTGTTTTTTCCATGCGGCCGAGTCATGAGCGGAAATATAAAACTGATCGTAAGCTTCTTTCGAAAAGGTGAAGAAGTTGCAATCGAGCGGCAACGTATCCGCGTTCCAGTGGAGGTATCAAAACATAAAGGAGTCTATGGGTAAAAAAAACAAAAAACATAAACAAAAACAAAACAAAACAAAAAACATCTAGCGGAATTTTTAGGACTGTAGGAGCAAGCCCTTCAGTACGGAATTAGCGGTTTCTCATTGAGGTCCAAGTGCAATCAAATAACGAAATTATTTCAAGTTGTACACTTTGTATACATTTTAAACTGTGCGGATTACATAATATGAATAATTTTAATTATTTATATTATGTATCATTATATATTTGCATTTTTACTCATAATCTGAGATTTAGCGACAACCGGCAAGGACCGAAAATTTTAACTGACAGCCGACATGCGCCCGCCCCCCCCCCCCCCCCCCTTCCCCACGTCCCCCCTTGCTTTCGTTTGTTCTTTTCGGGGCGGAGCTGCGCTCCGTTTAGGCGGGAAGATTTAAGATTTCGTAAAATGTGTTTCTTATCGAATGTGATTTTTTGTCGCGCGTCGAATTATATCTTTTCAATTGGCCATGTTGTAAACGAGTAAGGGCCTGGGAATTAATCCAAACTTGATTGAAAATCAATGGCATTGAACTAAACCGATTCTCATATGAAAGGGTATCTCAAAATAAGTACTTTCAGCAAGTTTGACTATGTTTGGTCAAAAAATCGCCAGTGCAGTTGACATGCATTTAGATCTTTAAAAAATCCCATAGAGATGTCTCTATTTCGGAAAGTGTGTCCCTCCAAACCATACAAAGTCTCTAATTTTCACAATTTGCAAAAGCTTTTGTTTCAGCTCCAATTCAACTGAACAGCGTCAAAGTTGGTTAGGTGACCATTTTTCAAATGCTCTTTCGTGCAGTGTCAACAATTTTTTGCCAATCGATAAATTTAAAAACTCATTCCCAGGCCCTCACTCGTTTAGAACATGGCTAATTAAGGGTCTGTCCTCGCAAAACGCACGATAGATTGTATTTTTTTGGGTCGAGATAAGTGAAGCTAAAAGGACTAGGTTTTTCATCATATAATAATTTTCGGTTTGCAGTTTCGTATCTCCGAGCTAGACTAAAAAAGTTTAATTGCAGTTTTTGCGTGAGGTGTGCTTAATTCCGGACACCTTACTATAGCCGGCAAATTATATGAATTCATGGAATAGTTGTTGAAAAACAAGTGTTCTTGTGATTAATTTATCGTTTTGACGATAAAAGAAAAATCGGTGGTTAAAACGCTAAATAACGATTTTTGACTCCAGCACTGCGCGAGTTTATCAATACTAAAATGAAAAAAAAAAACCCTTTGAAATTGAGACAGAATGTAATGTTTTAAAGGAATGTTTCTTTATTTGACTTTTATATTACGTATTTTGCTATGATCGAGAAGAATATTTCAAAGAAAAAGGGAATATTTATCTCGTAACGATCGTCCGGAAAGAGGGCTACCTGTCCGGAATTAAGGCACCGAATTTGACGTAGTCTTTCGCCAATTACAAAGAAACCAAAGAGCATTAAGCCATAAAACTTCACGCCCTAATTTCCAGCAGTAGAAGCTACATTGTGGGTAAGTTGTAGGTCGTTGGTTCGGTTTTGAGGTAAGATATTACAGTTTTGCAAAATGGTTCGGAAATAAGGCAACTAACTGTACTGCTTAAGGTGGGGGTACACGTGAATTTGAGTGAAATTTTAAGGAGTTTAAGGAAGGGATTGAAATGAAAAACTGAACATGTTTTAAAACACCACCAGACAGTTGATACCCCCAAAAGAGCACTCCAGGTTGGCGGGGAATTGTTTGGTGTCCGTCTACTAATTTGTAACTTCAAATTCCAATTTTAAACCTTCATTAAATCTTCGATATTTCCTATTTCTCTAAACTTAACTAATCCTTTCAGAAATTTTTCTCCCCCCAAATATACCCAAAATCACCAAAAATTCACAAATACCCCACAACATAGCTTCGTGACATGAGCATAAAGATTTTGGAAATCTTGAAACGCTGTCCAGTTATTAACGTTAAATCCACGTTACTGAAGGGATGAACAACAAGGTGTTCAGGTGTACCCCCGCCTTAAGGAGTGTCCATAACTGCGATGATCATTCACATACTCATTGTTTAATCCGCAATTCTAATATATTATTTTCATATATTCATTCACACCTGGAACATTATGTTGTCTACCGATTAGAGAATGTGTGACGGACTGTACTAAGTTTGTCCTCCAGTGAGCTGGATCAAAGCAGTTTTAAAACCGTTAATTAAAATTAACGGCTCATAATGCGCATATGTTACATCTTTTCTAAAGATCTAAATTTCAGAAGAACTTAAAATATCTGCAGCAGGCAAAGTCCTGGGTGCTCCAAAGCGTTGTTTGTTTGCTTGGAAGGCCAGAAAAAAACGTGGGAGGGGGGATGGGTGGAGGAATGGGCATAGTGGGGGGGGGGGGGGGGGATGGAAGTGACGCTGAAACCGAGAGTAGACTGGGAGAGAAACTCTGGCTACGAGCGGCGGGAGAAGAGTCGATGGGCCGGGATTTCCGATGTTGTCGAAATTGGAGTCAATGCTCATAACAGGACGCTTCCCGGAGCTTTCAACTCCTCTACCTTACATACCTACATCAGGGCTATATTCAGACGGTTAATCGCTAAAAGTCTCGGTGCTGTTGGCGTATTGCCCGGTCCAGCAGGGTTACTAGGATGAACGAAATATCAGCCAAACGCTATTTTTTTCCGTCAAAGATGCCCTTTACTGGTTTCTTCTCGTTTCTCTTTCTATGCCGATTACGAGGTACTCGGGCTACTACAATTCGCGGGAAAAGGGTTCTAAAAAATTAAGAACTCTGGCAAAACCCCCATGAAAGGGAAGTGCCACTAAAAGGTTCGGGAAATCCGTAATCCCTGGATATTCCCTGTTACCTAACCCGCTGCAAAGTATGATCAATTTATTCAACTAACTACAGCAACTAATCGGGAGACGCACCGCACCAAATCTTCGGACTGTTGGGAAGTGCTAGATAGCGAATCACGTCATTTTGACAGCTAGCTTTTTTATGTTTAGATTCATTCTATTTAGTTGAATATCAGTAGTCACCCTTACCGTTACCTTGGGATAATGCCTAGCGCTCAAAAGCTATCGGAAAAAAATTTCATTATATTGTATTATACAACGCGTTATAGTATGAAAACACGAAAATTCTAACCAGCATCACGGGCTAATGGTCTTGTTTTAGGATTCATCTAATACAGAAATCATATTTAAAAAGCATGAACTTATGAACCGCCTATTCCGTTAAGGCCTGTACAGATCTCTCCTTTTTGCTGGTATCTGACTCGGTGATGTACATCCACCCACGCCAGAGTAAGCTATTTGGGTAAAGTCTATCCATCTTACCGTTATAATGACTTAAATTTTGAAATAGCTTCTTCTTGTTAGTTTGCAAAAAATTCGCCTTTCATTGCTATTTATATAGCGTTCGGAAGAAAAATAAGGGCTGAGACTTGCTTCTTTATAATACAAAAAAAAAAACCCAAGGATACTGTAATATGTTAAAATTTCCTAATTCGAGTACAAGTTGGGCCTGAATAAAATAAACACGCTCAGATCCCTTTATGGTTCTTTGTGACAGCAAACATGGGGCTTTCCTTAGGTGAAAATGTGCGTAAAATACTTAGTGCTTTACTTTCCTTATTCAAGCCTTTTTTTTTACTGAGAAAGAAATAAAGTATTATATTGAACATATTGTAACAAAGTCATTCATATATTGCATGTTGTTTAATTTTGCTTTTAGCTGCGAAAGAAAGAACGTCGTATCTCGCTAAAATCGTCGCCATCTCACTCGCTTGAAAGCTAAAGCACTGAATTTGATCTGGACGAGTACGTCATAGAAATAACTTTCATTACAGTTCTATCTGCTTGTAAATGTCCTCTGGGTGCCACAAATTAAAGTGATGATTTGCCAGCTCACCGGCCTTTGGCAACAGTGTGCAGTGCTTGCAGTTATGGCCTCCGCCTGTGTGGTAAAATTATTACAACTCGACAACTGAGATTTTGACCAGTCCTATCTCTTACTTGCAGTGTTAGAACGAATGTGTCTATTCAATTGCAGTGTGCATTTGTTTACTCAGTCATCAGCGCTCCCCGGGTGTTCCATTATCGAAAAGGATATTAACATTTTTCTAAGAGAATGTCTAAAGCCCCAAAGAAAAAATGTAAACTTGAAAACTTACCTTATCAGCTCCGGTATGTGCTTTTTAGTAAGGGCAGCAAATCTGCTGATGGTGCCAAGCGGATTTTTCAACTCAACCTTTTGACAGCTCGAGATCAAAATAATTAAATTAAACGAAATGTGAAGTATTATTTGCATAACTATATTCAATTTGTAATTGTTTGATTTCTATAGGCAATCGGCATTGCCAACCAACACGACTGTGGCGTTTATTCGAGTTGGCCCATGCATGAGCACCGAAAAAAGAAAACGCATACAAAATTAAAAAAAAATTGTGTCTGAGAAAAGGAGTTACCGGTGCATCGTGTGGACTTTTGCAAATCGTTACCAAGCATTCGTGCGCTTGTTAAGGAATGGAGTTACAGAGGTCATTTCTGTTAAATCTTGAATATTGATACCTGGATAAAATAAAATAATCAGAAATATCATAACGTTGCCTTAGAAGACTTCGTTGTTACATGTTGCAAGGGAAAGTCAGAACTCTAACTAACGGATTTCATCTCGCTGATATGATGAGTAAACTAAAGAAAAATCCGGCACTACCAAAAATGTTACCGAGTCGCATTTGAATGACGGCGTCTCTATGGTACGCCATTAGTGTATGAAGAATTACTTTTTAAAGATTATTTGGTTGTTATTTATTCCCTCTTACAGTAAAATATTTTCGAAGTCTCAAGGGTGTGCCATTTGTTAAAAGAATTCCTTTTCAAAAATTTTTTCATCAGTAATATGATATCATGAGTGAGATCATGAATCATTTCATTTACAATCTTCAGGATGGTAGGTTGGAAAAGAAAGAATGATGGAATTGGGAACCCGGAATTCAGAAAATTCAGAATATTCGGTAAACTATAACAAATAAATAAATAAATAAATCGCAAGACCAAATCAGGTTAAGTTGAATACAGTATTTCATTTGAAGTTCAGCTCGTTCACGTCTAGAAGCGCTTTACTGGTACTTGAATGATCGGTAATGCTGGATGGAGAAGAAAGGAAGTTGTTCGTTCTGGTTGAGGTAGATGGTGTTTTTCTTTACCTTTAAATTGCCTGGTCATGTCAGAGTTTAGCGGATTTAGAAGGGAAGAACACAATCTGTTATACAGTACTCAGACTTGTGGTTTTCTAGATCTAGTGCATTTCCTAGATTTCCTAGTGTATATATAGGCAGGCAGGATGGTCGAGCGGTTAGGGTGATGGATTTCAATGCGGTTGCCCCTGGTTTAAATCCCACTCTGGCCCCTAGCTGGTCTTGTTCTGGGTAGCCCCTGGTTCAACTCCTCGGTCATCCTTGTAAATATTCGTAAACCAAAAGGTTCAGTAGCTGCGTGGCACAGTAAACAGTAAAAAGTTTTAAATAGTATTAACGCAGTGCCAAATTAAAAACAAAGTTTATAGCAGACGTTTCGGGCCTAGCCCTTCCTCAGTGCTAAGTTGAGTTTTGAATGGGACACGTAATTGAATAAGTCAACAGTTGTACGCGCGACTCTAACGGATAGGTAAGAGCGCGCGCGTAGAGCTATTTAAAATATAAAATCCACGTTCAGTCCATGCGGCCTAAGAGTGCCAAGATGACATACCATCCTTTCAACAATCACATCAAAAAGATCCTTCTGACGAACTTCCACATTCTGATGAACGACGAAACCACCAAGGAGATTTTCCCACTGCCTCCATTAACATCCTATCGACGAGACCAGAATATTCGCGATTTTCTTGTGCACACTTCCTTGCAAAGTCAGTCTGCATCTCCGGCCGGCACATACCCTTGTGGCGCCCCCAGATGTCGTACGTGCGCTCATGTTTCAGCCACCACCATCATCGAAGGACCACGACACAACATTACCATAAGGGAGCATTTCACCTGTAAATCTAGCAATGTGGTCTACTGCATTTCATGTCGTCGCTGCCCAGTCCTATACATTGGGGAAACCGGGCGAATGCTTAGGGAACGCACCGGTGAACACCTTCGGGCCATTACGAGAAACCCGCCTGGTTTCCCTGTTGCGGAACATTTCAACATTCCCGGACACGGACTAAGTGACATGGAGGTCCGCTGCGTGAAACAATGCAGGGGTACTAACAATGCCAGACGCCGTGACGAAATGCGCCTAATTTTTCATCTTGGCACTCTTAGGCCGCATGGACTGAACGTGGATTTTATTTTTTAAATAGCTCTACGCGCGCGCTCTTACCTATCCGTTAGAGTCGCGCGTACAACTGTTGACTTATTCAATTACGTGTCCCATTCAAAACTCAACTTAGCACTGAGGAAGGGCTAGGCCCGAAACGTCTGCTATAAACTTTGTTTTTAATTTGGCACTGCGTTAATACTATTTAAAACTTTATCCTTGTAAATAGCCAACTGGTTTGCCTCCGGGCAATTGGGATCCTTATCATGTTGAATTAATTTCTATTATTTGTTTCTGTCATTATTTGTGGGCCAAAATGGAAAGTACTGGGCTACCAGTAATTGTGTCACCCCTATAAAGTGTTATAAAGTGTTATAGCCAATATCAGTGCCCTCTGGAATAGCGTGATCTGTTTTCGTCCAAACACAGTGTACTATGAATTTTAGCGCAAGGAATAACAACAAATAGAAGGGCACAAACATACAAAAATAAGGGACATATGGAATCTCATGAAACGACCATCGGACCGGTTCACATTTGATTTGATTTACTATATGTTGTGATCTTCATTAGACTGTGATTTTAGTCCCGCGCTTTGATGTCACAAGCTTACTCTCGAACAGATTAACTTGCCTATGCTGCGCGATGAGAAATGATTACACTCGCTAGTTCCTTTTATTTATAGCATTCCAAATATTCTGAATTCCGGGTTCCTCATTCCGTCATTCCAGCTTTTCCAAGCTACCCTTCAGGAAACTGTAATCTTAAGATCTCAAATCATGTACTATTTCAAATTTACATTTAGCGATTATTTCATATAATAAATGTTTTATCAAATCATAAATCTTGATAGCTGGTTTAAACCGTAGGTTTATGATTTCGAATCAGTCATGCACTATTTGAAGCAGCGACCGCGAAGAGCATTTACAGTAGTAGGACTAAAGCATCTGCCCAAGTTCATGTTGAAAATTAATACGCCATTACCCATGTAGTAAATCTTGGCTATTACCACCTGCTACTAGGAGAAATCTTTGTTCATTGTTTACTTTTTGCCTCATTAGCTGACATCAAATATTTTTTGCTACGAAAAAATCGACACCATGAACTAAAAGAGCATATCAATTACCGTAAACTTCCGAAAATAAGCTCCGGGCTTATATTTTTCAAAGGCCCTTCTTGAGGGGCTTATTTTTGGAGGGGCTTATACAAGGAGGGAAATTTGCGCTTCAAAATCCATTGGGCGAGCTTATAGTTGGAAGGAAATTTATGTGTTCCTATACAGATTTTGCTTTGTTTTCCATGTATAAGCCCCCCCCCCCTCCCCCCCTGGGGGCTTAAATTCTGAGGGGTGATTTAACGAACGGTATTTTTGCGTTACGAGTTTGAGGGAGTTATATTTGGAGGGGCTTATGCATGGAGTGGCTTATTTTCGGAATTTTACGGTAGTCTGATTGGTTGAATATTGTCTGATAAATTAATTTGTCTTTCAAAACTTGTAACATGTACGGCTGGGTGGCAAGAGTTGCCGGCATAATGGGCATTTTTTCAGCATGAAGAGAAAAATAATAATTATAATAACAAGAACAACAACAATAATAAGTAATGGTAATAGGACTGAGTGGAGTCCAATTCGGTCTGTAATCATACAAGTGATAACAAAAGAGGACGACCGCGCAGCGGGAGTCCGATTTGTTTATCACGAGTATGATTACAGACCGAATTGGACGACACGAAGTCTTATTACCAATTAATCATTAAAATTACAATTTCCGAGAAAAGAAGAAGAGCCAAGTTATAAAAGGGAAGGAAATTTTGCATTAAAAGACTGACAAAGGAAGCGTAAATTGTTTAATGTCGCTCTGAAATTGACTACGATCAAAATGTATGGTGATTGAAACCAAGGTTATGATTGGTTGATTTAAACTACAACTTTGAATGTGATTGGTTGATTTAAAATACTACTTTGAATGTGATTGGCTTATTGAACTGTCCGATAACAAACTGTCCAATAACAAAGTGTCCAATAACAAACTGTCCGATAACAACTTGGCACGTGAATTAGTGGAAAATAGGAGTTTTTTAAACCAATCACAATCGAGGAAATTGTAATTTTTATGATTATAATAATAATAGAGCGCTTTTCAATTGGCTGTCGTAAAACCAAAACCAAAGCAATAATTCCAGACAATCACAACAGAAGTAAGCAGTACAATGAGCCAATCAGAATACGAAGCAATTACATGTAGCCGGCGTAAAGCGCGGGAAAATACGCGCGTGCAAATCCCAATCTGCTTTGGCTTTGCTTCTCATTGGTTGAGAAAGTGGTGCGAGTTTTCCTTGCCAATCACAGAGCGAAGCAATTCAAAACCAAAGCAAAACCATAATTACTTTCGACACTCAATTGAAAACCGCTCTAATAATAATAATAATAATAATAATAATAATAATAATAATAATACCTAAAATAATCTTTATTCAAATTGTCATAATTTGTAAGAGCTATCGAAGTAAACAACATATTTACAGATTGAAGAATAAGAAATAGAGTCAAATTTTCTCACAACTTGGATCTCTCGTAATTATAATCCGTATAAATATTTTAAAAGTATTGCTAAAAACTTCATTAAAAAAAATAAATAAATAAAATTATGTAAGACGACTGTATTTACAAGGTGGCGGCAAAAAATATTCTTAACAAAAAAAAAATAATAATAGTAACAATAATAATAATGGGGGCTTCAAGCCCACACAATGCAGAAGACCGTGCTGTTGGGCTCAGCCCGGATCCTGAGACAAGTTTTGGATTGCTGAGGCTGCTTGTTGCAGCTTGCGCCAGAACCTCCAGCATGACATTGCTGTGATTTGGGACACATAATAATAATAATAATAATAATAATAATAATAATAATAATGATAATGATAATGATAATGATAATGATAATGATAATGATAATGATAATGATAATGATAATGATAATGATGATGATAATGATAATGATAATAGGTTGGAAGGTTGAAAGGTTGGAAGGTTGGAATAATGAGGTTGGAAGTGACCCAGAAAACAGCATTGCTGGGGACAGCAAAGATACTAAGCTTAGTACTGTCCCTGTAAGAAGAAGGAAAAGAGAGAGACCTGGGACCCGTGGTGACTTGTTGTAACCCGCTCCCAAGGACTTAACCAGGCCGAATATCCTGCCTGAGTCTATAATGAATGGACATCATCATCATCCTAATAATAATAATAATAATAATAATAATAATAATAATAATTTCAATTTAATAAGAGACAGATGTACATTCTAAGTTTCTGTGCCCTGTGTAAGTGACCACCAGTGCTTGGCATTTGGAGTGGTCTCTTACGAGAGGTTCGACTGTAGTGAATAAATAGCCACACAGAAGAACAAAAGCGCACAAACTGTAAGGAAACATTACTGTTTCTGGAGGAATGAGCGGCAACAACAATGTATAATAATGTATGTTATTGAAAGGAAGTTTGGTGGAGATTTAGAGGGGAAAATGTAATACTGAATAGAGAAATATGTCAAATTCCTTAAAATTTGTCAAATTTGTCCATGGAAGGACACCTGTTGCGACAGGGATTATTGGGCACCGGAGTAGGTCCGTTGGCTTTTTAATTCTGTCTTGTCCAGCGCATTTGTCGTCATGCATCGAATTGCCCAACTATTTATGACTGAGTGGGAGCACCGGCAGACAAGAAATTATTTTCTGTCAATGGCCCACGAACCTGGCTGCTTGCCTTGAACAGGTCGTGGCTTTTTCTTGCCCGGTCTTCCTTCTCAGTCAATGACAATAGTGACTGCGAGTCAATGTTCAGGGATGTTGGCCCGAAAAATCTGAGAAATACGAAGTGACGACAGATTTGAGGTCGTCATATCCGTTCGACACGCGGAGCAAATGTATTTACGGTGCAAATTGTTAGCTTTGTTAAAACACTTGATTTCCATCACAGCAACGTAACAATTACGTCAGAGAGCAATCACCCGTGACCTGACTCCGACTGACTCTGGATTTGCTGCCCTTCATGGTCGAGTGATAAGCAATATCTGAACTAAGGACAAGCAGGCGCACTGAACGTTTCTCCTAAAGAGGAAGGCATCCTGCTTTTGAAAATTGATTTGCTTTCTCACTAGTGTCATCTTTCCACTCGAGCCCCAAAAAGGGCAAGCCGTGACAGCTTGTTGACGATGGCCTAAACTCTGGTGATGACGTAATCGTTCACGACACTTGCACCGGGTTGGGATATTTATCGTTTCTCTACTGGCGCTTCAGGTAAGTTGTGATATAGCATAAATAATGTCTTTTAGCTATGTTATTGCCCACGTCATAATTATGATCCGAACATTTTCTGTGTCCTAATGAATAGAGTTTCTCCGAGGATACTTGACTGTTTCGATCTCATTGACAATATACTAGAACTCTTGCTAAAACTTGGTTAAGGCGGATATAAGCTAATATCTTTCACCAAAACTACTCAAATGATAATATGAGGATAAATGATAATGGCTCGAGAACTGACGCAGTTCATCATTGTTTCTGGGTGTCAACATTCATTCTGCGTTTGTAAAACCCTCTGAATCATTTACTTTCCCAAGAGGGAAAAATGCCAAATCAAGCCTCTTGTTGTTTTGTTACGCTTGAGAGAGCTGGCAATTTTGTTGTCACTTATTTTATCGCTGTTTCGGAATGAAATATTGCCGTGAATGTTCGCTAAATTCGAATAAGGAATTCTTTAAATTGCGTATACATTTGAGTAATAAAACTAACACTAGAAACGAACGACTTTTCAACTGATCATCATTCATTCAAAGTTCGACAAGTTCTTCTGTTCTTTGGTAGAAAATTAGCATATATAATATACACAATCATAAAAGATGGGAATTTAAAAACAAGTTTGGAAGGCGTTATAATGTCAAACACATAGTTGCAAACTGGTGAAATGAAAAAGAACAGTGAACAGACTTCACACGCTTTACTTCAGCATTTCGAAAATAAAACAATCCAAGTAATCTTCACACGGATAAACATATCCTTGTAGATATTAAATTACCTTAAACGCTCTATTAACCGCCGGGGTGCTTATTTAATTTCAAGGATACTGGGCCGCATGAAGTGGATTTCGTAAGAGGGAATTGGAGGGACTAATTACAAAATGTCATGTCCCAGGTTGGCCGGTTGTGTGTGGGGGGGGGGGGGGGGGGGGGGGGGGGCTTATTACAAAAACCGACTTCCAAACGGGGTGGGGGTGGGGGGTTAATAAGGACTGGGGGTTGATAGAGCATTTACGGTAAACGATAAACGGCTAAAATTAAACGAATAATTTCGCGCGGTTCAACTCCGGCTTTACTTGCCGAGAAAAAAAAGCAATTCGAATACAATACAATACTGACAATACAATACAATACAATACAATACAATACAATACAGGTAATCACCTGAGAGAGTACTATGGAAAAGAGACGGACAACATCGAACGGCGTTTCTCGGTTTTGAGAAAGTGCCAGAGAAAACTGGATTGTCTTATTTTCTCGCACAGCTGACAATATACGTCACTGTTTGGAAAATGACCATAAGATGTAAAAAACAAGTTCAAGAGTAGTAAAGTCATTGCTTTCAAACATAGAGTTTCGAGATAATAAAGAAAAGTGGGTTGAATTAAGTTTATAAAGTACACGAATTCAAAGCAAATGGAAGGAAGCAGTCCCACTGGACAATTGCACTACACGTAATCACCTCAATAGAGCCTGAAGGACAGCCTTAGGATTGAAATCTCTTGTCGCGTTGCTGGTTATCACTAAGGAAGAGTGGTTGGATTAAATGTAATTTGTAGTGCCTTAAAGCGTTCTCTCACATTTGCCAGATCATTCTATTTGCCCTTTAAATTTTTAAGCGAATCTACTAAACCTTTTATAAGTACTATAAGTGTTTTCATGCAGACCCTGGAGATTTTCAGGTGGTTTGACCAATTATTGTTAACCCTTTCCTTTTTGCCTAGCTATTGACCAGGAAGTGTAAGTGCAGCCCCCGTTTTAAAAATACCTTTTCCATCTGACGTCATGGGTAACTGCAAGAGTGCTGGTCATGAACAAACCATCGAACCAGCTCGGTCCAGCGGCAGTGTCCAGTCGGAGAAAGCTAACAACAGGTATGTACAGCGCATGCCCTGTTCTCTAGAGAAAAGGCTTTACAACCGACCTTCGAGGGTGTCCCTCAGAAAAAAACAATCATACGCGAGCTACTCTAGAGGCCATATCAGTGGCCGTCACTCGGGCTTTCAACAGGCAAATGGATGTTTCGGAAATTGCGTGGAGAATCTTCGGCTATCTGATATGTATGCGGGTGACACGATCGGTCACAAGTAGGTTTGTCCGGATAGCATAGTAGTTTGTCGCGAAAGCACCTGAGGTTGTCCCGATAGCACATACATGTGCTATCGGATCTCCTTCTTCCTTTGGGATCTCCTGTTGTCTTATAAGTGTACTGACAACATTTATTCATTATTCGGGAATGCATGGAATTCTTTTACGTGATCTGTGCGTTGATGAATATTCTTGTTGCGCGATCAGTACAGCCTAGCTTCTTCTCCCCACAAGTTTAGTTTGCGCGTAGGAAAAATCTGTTTGCATGTAAAAAGAGATTCACGGAACGAAGTGGAAATGTCATCGGGCTTATAAAATCCACAGGGATCATTTTTTTGTCCACATCCCCAAACGCTCTTGAAATCACCATTATGGAAATGAAACACAATTTCTTTCTGAGGTGGCTTCTTATGCTCAGAGAGGAACTAAGACCTAGAGTGGCCGATAAGGACAAAACAGAATCACAAGCTCCGCAGCACAAAAACATTTATGAAAACAGAATAAAAAATAACACAACACAAAAAAATTTCTGAAAACAGGATCACAAAACAACAAACGCACAGAGCCTGATCGTTAGCGCCTGCGCAAATACACCGGAACTGAGCTTTGCGGGTGACACCCGAAGAAAACAACGACATTTTTAGCAATGAAAACGTAAAGCTTGTGAGATGTGGCTGGAGTGACAAGGATACTTCACAAATTAATGTGATCAAGTAAGCTGAAGCCACTCTAAGGGCACTAAGGGCACTCCATCAACGACATTTTTAGACTCGGGCCTTCCACTGGAATACTTAAGCAAGGACCACCGTTGCAAAATAAAAGATCCAGATCCTTTGATAAATCTAACCAGCTTTAAAATTGTAAACTAAAAAACGTTAATATACAAGTATGGCTGGTTATAAGGCGAGGAATACATATTTAAACCAATATTTCGGGAGGCACAGCCTTCCTTCATCACGATGTTACGCAGATTGTGAACCTGACGTAAAACGAAGTTACAATTTGTTGATATAATATGTTGATACAATATGATACTATAGTAATGGTAAACGATATAACGTAAAATATACAACCTTACAGTTTGAAAATTTGAAAAATACATAACATAAAAACAAAAGAAGAAGTAATATATTTCTTCTTCAGTCTCTTTTGATACCTTAGTCAAGAGTTTGACTTCTTTCAGTAAGATATGCTTCTCTGGATTTACGATTAGATTTAGAAATTTCTAGTGGAATGAGTTGCCTTCCGGTCAGTAGCCCTGTGATCGATAGAGAGAAAATATTTTGATACTGTAGTGGGTTTAGAGCTGTTGGTTTGTTTGTCAGCTGTTCTGCGATGTTCGTTGAAACGGTCCTTCAGTCGTCGTTTACTTTTCGCTTATGTATTGTTTGTGGCAGTGATTGCATTGTACCTTATATATAACATTTTTAGAATTGCACTCATTGTGACGTTCAAGTGCATGTTAAACAGTTGTGGCCGCTGCGAAAGGCACCAGGGGCTCAGCTGGTTTACGTAGTTTAGCACTGATCAATAGATCATTAAGGTTGTTAGAACGTCGGAAAGAAAGAAGAGGGGACCGAGCCTTAAAAATGTTAACGCAGTGGGCCGGAAGATGAAGATAACATGTTGAAGTGATTTTGAATAATAGATGATATGGAACGAATAGCTGGATTGTATGTTATGATTAAGGGGGGACTTGGAAGTGAATTGGCGTGAAATTTTAAGAAGGTTAAAGAAGTGATTGAAATGTTATAAAAATGTATTGAAACACCACCACAATTGGATACAGTTGACACCCCATAAGGGCACTGTAAGTTGTTGGGGGAAATGTTTGGTGTCCGTCCACTAATTTCTAACTTCGAATTCCAATTTTAAACTTTCATTAATATAATCTTTCTCTCAATTTAACTAAGCCTTTGAGAAAAATTAACTCATCCCAAATATACTCAAAAACCACTAAAAAATTCACAAAACATCCTACAACATAGCTTCGTGGGATGAGCGTAGGTATTTATATCGGAGGGGGGGGGGAGTTAATTGCTTGAAACGCGAACGATATATTAACGTTAAATCCTTGTAAAGCGACTAAAAAGCGATGTTTAGGTTAAATCCCGCCTTAAGGGTGAACGTGTGGTTAGTATCGGAATAGCGTTGTCTGGGGACAAGTGCTTCCACTGGAAGCCCGAGTAATAAAAGTACCTTTAATGGAAAGCATGTGAAAAATGCAGAAAATCATAATCTTTGGAATTTTCCCTTACGCAAGCATAGGGGGCCGTAAGAAGCTTAAATCCTCACCGGGTATCATTCCAATGAATTTATAGGGTATCGCCGGAACGCCAGCGCTGAGGCAAAACTCCTGCGCCATGTTAAAATAAAGCCGCTGCTACACGCGTTGAAACGTTTAGCTGAAACTTGTGTGCAACGGCGCTGCGAAACAATTTTCAGCAGGCGTTGCACCGTGTAACATGGTCGGTTTCGTGAAACTTTCTCGAACTTCCGTTGCAACACAAGTTTCACGAAAAGTAGAGCCGCTTTCTACTTCTGCAACGGTCGCAACGATAGCAATGTTGTTAAAAACAAGAGTTTCACCGTGTCACACCACTTCGTGAAACTGGTCTCGCTCGATCTCTCATCGCCGTTGCACACAAGTTTCAGCTAAAAGTTTCAACGTGTAACAGCGGCTTAAATTGCAAAGGATCAGTCAACAAAATAGTGTGGGGCTTTTTCATGTTCTGGTTGTTTACTTAGATATTCACGTGACTGTATGTTTGAGGAGCGAAAAAGTTGGTTTGCGTTTTATATTATAGGGTGTCATTGGAAAAATAGTTGAAATGTCAAATTCCCCGACACCAATTTTTTTGTCATTATCAGTGAAAGTTTTGCTAAAACTTCACTCCTCCACAGGAGACACAAGAGAGTACGCAACCTCATGAGACCGCGAGCCAATGAAACACCGCTACCATGCACAGTCAGTCAACTCGCAGTTAGACTGCAAAACAATCGGTTTTTGACCTCGAATTCTCGCGCGCTTCGCGAGCGAGCCTCGCTCTACGCTTTCACCCTCGTCCAGATCTTTCGACGAGACCTCGCATTCGACCAAAGCAAAAATGAATACGGCTGTTTTGCGGTTTAACTCGCAATGCAATGTTTCCCGCTTTCATCGCAAGACTCGCCGTGTGAAAAGATGACTATTTACTGCTTGCAACAGTTTGGTCCCCGTCTTTTATCTATGAGAAAGGTTTCTAATTGAAAGCTCGAGGGCCAGGCTGTGAATGCATTGAAAAGACTACAACGACTCTCAGATTTATTAGCTTTTATTACGCGGCCGACTTCCACGGGAAGACCGAGTCTAACTCTGAGCATGGTTCTTCGTCGTTTTCTTTGTCGTGTTTCATCCACAAAGCTCACTTCCGGCTGTTCTGCGCAAGCGCAAGCTAAATATAGCAGTACCTCTAGGAAAGTCTGGGGGACGAGGTTGCACAAAACGAGGCCGCCATGTTTAGGGATGAGAAACATCACGAACACTAAAATGACGATTTACCTTCTGTTTCGAGGTCTGAACAACTAATATGTTGACAGAAGTTTCAATACGATTGTTTGCAAGTTCAACAGCGAGACGGAAGGTTTTAACATAACCAAACTGAACTCCAGGGCCCAGATGCTCGAAGCATGGTTAGCGCTAACCGGGGTTAAATACCATAATAATAATGATAATAATAATCTTTATTACCTTTTCAGTCCTAATTCACAAAAAATACATTAGTTATTATCTACAATAGGAAAAATACTTATCAATCCTAATTTACAAATGTATATTAAATATTATCCACAATAAAAAGGCCGTTCAGTCCTAATTTGCAAATATATAATAATCCTCGTACAATGATACAATTAACTATTTGAAAAATATAATTGGAAAAGATGATCTTTCAATTTCCTCCAAATACCACCCAAACAACCCTTTAGGGGAATTATTTCAAGAAATGATATTAAAAAATCCCAGAGCGCTTTACATTTGGAGAATTTTGGAAAAGTTCGAAAATTCGCAAAAAATACAACTTTTATTCATGAAATTGGTCTGAATTGCAAACAATTTCAAAGAAACAGTACCGGTGCGCAAAAGCTCCTATTGGCTTCATCTTCCTCACATAATTAGACAGCTTCCAAAGCTTCAAGATTGTGTAAAAGGTTTAAGCAAAATAACTTTATAGTATAGTGTTTAAATTTGCAGAGGTGAAACTTCAGTTCTTATGAATAAAATGACCGTTCTTTCATAACGAGCCAGAGATAACCGGAAGTTAAAAAATCTCCCAAGTCTGGTTGCTAAGGAGTGACGTTATAGGTCTGCATTAGAGCCGTCAACGTACTCCATTTGTGGTTTCACTGCAGGAGCATCTTAGCACACCTTGAAAGAAGAATTGTTTTTGCGCTTCGGCGGCAGAATTTAATTTACCGGCACGCGGCACGCTTACGCCTTGTTCTTATGGCATTTTATGGTTTTACTTGTACGATGAAACGCTAGTTTTGTCAAATGTTATGCTTTAGCGATTCGTTGAGATTTTCGAGGGGATAATCGGCATATCTCGGTATGTGATGGACAGAAATTACAGAGAGTGACGCCTTCTCAGGCTGAAATTCTGTTTTACCGGGTGATTTCATTGACGTGCAATGGACTTTGGTAAGTTGTAACTATATTTTAATCCGAAGTAAATCGCCTTCAGACAATTTTAAAAGCGGAAATACGAACGTAAGAGGTAAGATCGACGTAACTTTCGATTTTGTTACATTGGTACGTTTGGTAGGAATCGCCCACGACATTTTCCCTGGGATTATATTCTAATGTAAATTTTCTGTAAGATTTGATTGAGTTGGAATTCCTTCGGTTTCGGACCATTGTTGAGCGGTAATCTTTCTGTTCAAGCGTATTTATATATAGGTAGCAAAGTTCATGTGTATTCCGGCGGCAAATTAATTATAATCTGGCGGCAAATTAAATATGAAGCCGCGAAATACGCGCGCACTCGTCATCGATCCACGATAATGAAAATCGGGCTGGTGAGGGGGCGCGGAAGTGGGCGGCTCCTTATTTCGTCTTTATAACTGGATATGGGTACTTATATCTTTTACATAGCTGCTCTCTGTCAAAGCACAAATATTTTATCTGGCGACTATTTCTTCCACTTATGGTGGTGATTAAAATAGTGGCAGTTTGAAAATTGAAAATTATCGTCGGAGAATATATTATCGTCCAGAAACAACTT
The DNA here is from genome assembly GCA_016490735.1 of Pachyseris speciosa. Taxonomy (NCBI): domain Eukaryota; kingdom Metazoa; phylum Cnidaria; class Anthozoa; order Scleractinia; family Pachyseridae; genus Pachyseris; species Pachyseris speciosa. The sequence goes on from JAEMWC010000670.1 coordinate 67,418, forward strand.
CTGAAAGCCTTTTCAAACTACCAAGGAGTTTAGGACTCTGTGTTTGTTTGTGCGTGGAAAATAGCAATAGTAAAATATTCAAGTGATTTAGCATATGTAACTTGCAGATAAAAATTTAGGGAAATGTTCTATATCTTTTCTGGTTCATCCAGGTTGAGGTCCTGGCATCACTGTATGCCTGAGTGCTTCTGGGATATATAACATGAACAGTTTTATGAAGTGCAGATAAAAATCTAGGAAAATGTTCAATATCTTTTCAGGTTCATCCAGGTTGAGGTCCTGGCATCACTGTATGCCTGAGCGCTTCTGAGATATTTAACATAACAGGTTTTTTTGGAAATGCAGATAAAAATTTAGGCAAATGTTCTATATCTTTTCTGGTTCATCCAGGTTGAGGTCCTGGCATCACTGTATGCCTGAGTGCTTCTGGGATATATAACATGAACAGTTTTTTGAAGTACAGACAAAAATCTAGGAAAATGTTTAATATCTTTTCTGGTTCATCCAGGTTGAAGTCCTGGCATCACTGTATGCCTGAGCGCTTCTGAGATATTTAACATAACAGGTTTTTTTGGAAATGCAGATAAAAATTTAGGCAAATGTTCTATATCTTTTCTGGTTCATCCAGGTTGAGGTCCTGGCATCACTGTATGCCTGAGTGCTTCTGGATATATAACATGAACAGTTTTTTGAAGTACAGACAAAAATCTAGGAAAATGTTTAATATCTTTTCTGGTTCATCCAGGTTGAAGTCCTGGCATCACTGTATGCCTGAGCGCTTCTGAGATATTTAACATAACAGGTTTTTTTGGAAATGCAGATAAAAATTTAGGCAAATGTTCTATATCTTTTCTGGTTCATCCAGGTTGAGGTCCTGGCATCACTGTATGCCTGAGTGCTTCTGGGATATATAACATGAGCATTTTTTTAAAGTGCAGATAGAAATCTAGACAAATTTTCCATATCTTTTCTGGTTCATCCAGGTTGAGGTCCTGGCATCACTGTATGCCTGAGTGCTTCTGGGATATATAACATGAACAGTTTTTTGAAGTGCAGATAAAAATCTAGGAAAATGTTCCATATCTTTTCTGGTTCATCCAGGTTGAGGTCCTGGCATCACTGTATGCCTGAGTGCTTCTGGGATATATAACATGAACAGTTTTTTGAAGTGCAGATAAAAATCTAGGAAAATGTTCCATATCTTTTCTGGTTCATCCAGGTTGAAGTCCTGGCATCACTGTATGCCTGAGTGCTTCTGGGATATATAACATGAACAGTTTTATGAAGTGCAGATAAAAATCTAGGCAAATGTTGTAAGCAGGTTTAATGACCAAAACGTTTTACATTTGGTACATTTCTTTGCAGAACAATAACGCGTTCGGATGACTGTATTTTTCGAGAACGTTTTCCTTACTTTAATGCCCTTCAGAGTAATTTAGTCCTTCGACAGTTCGCCAGCATTTTCCAAGTTAAACAAATTTTAACAATCGGGAAAGAATTAGAAAAAGCAGAAGTTATATTTTGAAATGATGATTTCGATACAGTCACCGTTGTCGCTTTTCCTGCCAAGGTCGGTTTCGGAAGTCGAATACTGAAACTTCCACTTCACGTTTGCCGAGATTATTGAGGAATTATTCAACGATAATTTTATCAGTTCCTAGGGAAACCGTACGGATAGTAAAAGTTCTGTTCATGAGCACGCAACGATATCACATATTGAAGCGAATTATTTTAGCTCAGTGATGTTAATTTACTTTCACGGTGTTCAAGAAAGGTAATAATTGCAGACTGATTTGTGTAAATTACTCGCAAATATGTTCACTATTACCATGTATTGCAAGTATGTTTGATTTAGGAATACGAGCGAATTTTAATTAGCGTTCAAAAGAGATATATCTCCCTCCAAAAACAAAACACATTAGGGCCGTTTATACGAGAGAAAATAAGCCGCGGCTTACTCTGGCCACGGCTTACATAAGACGCGAACACTCCGTATAAATGGTACAAAATCTATGTTCACGGCTTTCTCAAGCTGCGGCTTATCCTGGCCTAGCTTGGTGTTTTTACTCGTATAAATGGTTCCTTTCGCGTCTTATGTAAGCCGCGGCCAGAGTAAGCCGCGGCTTATTTTCTCTCGTATAAACAGCCCTATTGTTTTTCCGATATTGCATGCGAAAGAGAAACAAAGAAAACTCGAGCCTTTGGTTGTAATTTAGTGCTATTTTCTGGAACCGGTGAGCCTACCTCAAGAGTTCATCAAAACCAAAACAAACTATTGGGTTTCGTTTTCCCGTTCCCGCAGTCATGTTTCGTGTGCATCAGGTCTAAAGATAGAATTTTTAAAATTAAACTCTCGCCATAAATAAACGTTCACGTTTAAGGATTATGACAGATAAGCGTGAAAATTGACGCCCCATATCAAACAGAAACGAGTGCCAGAAGCGATTCGATTACATTGGAATGTTCAGAGTAGCTGGATTTCCTGCTGAGATGGGTGGCAAATTGCCCCCTATCTCAGCGGGATCCAGAGGTATTTTTGTGGTTGCTAAGAACCTTTGGCTCGTTATGATATGGTATCACTGCTTTTTCAATTTGAATTATACCAGGATCGATTTTGGGCGGCTAAAGTTGGGCGATATTTTCACATTCAAAACAACATACAAAGATTGGGTAAGCAACGAAGGTTAAAAACTATACTATAGGTGGTTTTCACGTTACGTCATCGCCGCCATCCTGGTGGACGTAAGCAATATATCTCTCATTAGTTCCTTTTGTTCGTCCACCAGCAGTTGTTCATTTCACCGTTGTTATCTGTGTCTCCAGAGATTGGCTGCAAACCACATATAAAGTAATTTTGCTTAAACCTTTTACACAATCTTGAAGCTTTGGAAGTCGTCTAATTATGTGAGGAAGATGAAGCCAGTAGGAGCTTTTGCGCGCCGGTACTGTTTCTTTGAAATTGTTTGCAATTCAGACCAATTTCATGAATAAAAGTTGTATTTTTTGCGAATTTTCGAACTTTTCCAAAATTCTCCAAATGCAAAGCGCTCTGGGATTTTTTAATATCATTTCTTGAAATAATTCCCCTAAAGGGTTGTTTGGGTGGTATTAACCAAACTTCGATTTTTCGAAACTGATTTGAGATTCTCGATATATTCTGACATTGGCTCGTAATACATGTTAACCAATAGTTAGCGCTAACCACGCTTCGAGCAACGCAGCCCCGATGTTTCAATCGTGTCCCTGGTTCCTACATACCAAGCCGCTGTAATTTTGAATGGTACATTTGCTGAATAACTCAAGTACGGGATATCACACACTCCTGAGACTTTTCCAGGTAGTTTTGTACAATATCTCAATTTCTTGATATTATTTTTGAATGATAAAACTGGCTGCAGAAACTTTACTCTCTTTTTTATAGCAATGTCTGTTTCAACTGAAGTATTTGTAATCAGTTTCACGCTGTCGAATATTTTTTTCTCCTAACATTTCACCGAGATTCCAGTAACGTTTATGCCAAAAAATCCTCCGTTCTGTGATGGTCTTTAGTGCAAGCTGGCGGACCTATATGACGAAACAAACTCCTGGGATTAAAAGTAGTCAAAAGCCACTAATCATTCATTTTTTTTTTATGGGTCATCATTTTCTACTCAGTCGGTTTGCTATGCCGTCGTTTTTTGGGTCATCGTTTTCTAGGCATCCATAGCACAAGCAGTGTTGACTGTACTTGAAGAATGCATTGTATTAGAGAAGGCAGTGCTACTATCTGCACATAATGAACGTGAAGCAATAGTGAAAATAAAATATGGAAAGGAATTCAGATCTTGTTGTTCTAACTTTGTCATAACATTACAACCGTATAGGTGAATGGGTGAAGTAGCAAAATTGCAATTTCTGATTGCCTTTTGCGGGAAGTCCGATTGAAGGCCAATATTTGGCAAGATTTCCGCAAAGCCCCAAACATTACTTATGTATACATTTCAGTTGTGACTCAAATTATATTCATGCTCGCCGTTTTTGGAAGAGGGTTAGTATGATTGAGTCTAATTTCACGTGTCGCAATATAGTTTTGTAGTTCTATTTTTTCTCGTACCGAGACGACAAAGTTCGTAAATTGACATTCTTTATTATTTTTTTGCGGAGAAGAGCAGAAAATGCTTACCGATAAGCATAAGGTGGTTAAGAGTTTGAAGCGAAGATGAGCTTTTAAAACGCCGTATCGATTATTTCTCTTTGCGTAAAATGTGTCACATTATGTTCCTTACATATTGCACGATACCACTGGAAAGCATCAGCTAACGGGCAGTGCACACATAAGTGAGAAATATTCAAATCGGTGTCTGGACAAAAGGGACAAGTGGACAAAACATAATTCATGAAAAGAATGTTGCTATAGCTAGCTGAGCCTCGTCGTACTCGAATTGTCCAAGAGGATCTACTGAGAGACCTTGAATCGTCTCTCGACCACCGGTTTTAAAGGGATCCTCCACTCTGCAAACAAATATCGCCTAAGTTGTTTGAAATGCACCAACAAAAGTATTTTTCATAAAAAAAAGTTTCTTCCCTATCCATATTTTGTTGTTTTTTGCCTCCAAAAGTAGCTCTCAGGCGCTGTTTCGAAATTCCCGCGGCCGCCATCTTGAATGATGCGCTCATTAAACCTTTAGAAAGCGTCCGGAACGTTGGGTCCTGGTTCGATGCTCATATGCGAATGAATGTTCATATATAGGCAAGATTTGTAGCAAGGCTTTTCGCGGATTATACAACATAAGACAGATCAGAAAATTCCTTACCGTTCAATCAACAAAGACACTAGTCCACGCCTTTGTATCCTCACACCAATGAATGAATTGCCAGTAATCGGATACCTATGTTATGCGCAACGGATTATGGGATCGCCAGGGGGCAAACATTGCAAGTCGCTAGAAAGAAATGTATGGCGTAAAGTTGTTTCTTCGTCAAAAGCAGCGATTTTGAACAAAGAATAACGCATTTTCGCCGTGGTTTTGAGAGAAGCGGAGGTGACTAATGTCGATGCATGGAAATTGTAAGTTTCCGTGTGATTAATGCGGTAAAATATATTGATAAACACTTCGTTACGTAAGCAGGCGGTAAGAGCAGATTATGAAATCCACTGATTCTGCATCAAGTAATGGTCTCGCAATAGTACGAACGGTTATAAATTTGAGGGGATTCACTCAATAAAGCCTTTCCAGTTGTAATTACATGTGTGCTGATATTTACGAGTGTAATTGGGACTATACCCGGCGGAGATGTGGGTTTGTTACAACGATCGAGGGTACCCAGATAAACAAAGGGTTCTTCCTCACGTTGGTTTATTGAGATTCTACTCACCAAGAACCAAGTCGCAGCAGGATGCTTTTTCATGGTCCACAGCTATAAATCGTGATAAATTCAAAGTGACAATAAGTACTAAGGTCTGCTCTAATCGTTCTACAAACCATTTTTATGCTGGATGGAATTGCGTGACAAAGGGCTTTCTGTTTCTGTTTCACATGTTCGTCCACTAAACTCTAAGAGAAAAGTTGTAGCTGAATAACATAGGGATGTTGCTCATTTTATTACACCCATTTTGAAATCACTGGTGATCCTTGCAATCTGATTGGCTCTCAACAGTGCAATTTATTCCCAAACTGCACCCTTTTTTTTACTCTAAATCGCATCCTTTCTGTAACTCATCAAAAGGAAAGTTAAACAATACTAACCTATCAAATTTCATGGATAAACAAATATTAATATTGACAAAAAACTGTGTGATTTCAAAATGGGTGTAATAAAGTGGTAATTGAACTTTGGTCTGAAATCATAATTGTGATTTCAAATCAAACTCGCGCTGCGCGCTCGTTCGATTTTGAAATCACGCGTATGATTTCAGACCAAATTGCACTCTACTCAGTTCAATTACCATTATAAACAGCTAGACAACCTTCGGATTTCTCCGTGTTTTCTATCACTGGTTTCATCCCTCCATAGCGAAATTGCTCGGTACCCTCGCACAACAATTTATATCCTTTGGGAATGTGGGGATAAAACTCCAGCAGCAATGATAAGATACAATGTTGTAACACACGTAATTAAAAACAAAATAATATCAACACACGTAATTACAACTGAAAAAGCTTTATTGAGTGAATCCCCTCAAATTCATGTCTGTTCGTACTATTTCGAGATCAATACTTGATGCAGATTCAGTGGATTTCATAATCTGCCTTACGCAACAAAGTGTTTATCAAAAATATTACCGCATCAATCGCACGAAAACTTACAATTTCCACGCACCGACATTAGTCACCTCCACTTCTCAAAAACTCACGGTGAAAATGCGTTATCCTTTGTTCAAAATCACTGCTTTTAAAGAAGAGACACTTTACGCCATACATTTCTTTCTAGCCACTTACAATGTTTGCCCCCTGGCGATCCCACAATCCGTTACGCATAACATAGGTATCCGATTACTGGCAACTCATTCATTGATTACTCAAATGAAGAATGATCCTCGCAGTTGTGAACGCAATTTATGCAATTGCGAAAAGAAGCCTGAAAAAAAAATTCAGGACTTTTTTTTTTTCAGGCTTCTTTTCGCAATTGCATAAATTGCGTTCACAACTGCGAGGATCATTCTTCATTTGATTTCATTTCCGCAGTTCATATATGATTCATTTCATATATCATTCACACTCATTGATTACTGTAACGCACTTCTTTTTAGTCTACCTAAATATCAACTCGATCATTTACAGAAAGTTCAGAATGCTGCGGCTAGAGTGATTTTTCAGATTGCGAAAATTGATCATATCACACCCGCACTTATCAACCTACATTGGCTCCCAGTAACGTTCAGAGTTCAGTTTAAATTGCTCCTCCTTGTCTACAAGTCATTACGCAACCAAAGTCCTTCCTACATTAAAGATCTTTTATCCCTGAAACCAGCTACTAATTATGCTCTTTGGTCGTTTACACAATCTCTTCTGTTCGTTCCAAAAGCCAACCGATCGGGCCTTTGTTCATGCTGCGCCTGTTTTATGGAACTCGCTGCCATTAACAAGTAGTAGTAGTAGTAGTCTCGCCATTTTTAAAAAGCAACTTAAAACATTTTTATTTAGGAAAGCTTTTAGTTTGTTTATTATTGTCTCTTTTATCACAGTCTTTGCTCGTGTTCTTTTTGTGCATCAGCGGGGCGCAAACCATGCACCTAGAGCGTCAGTCACTCAAGTCAATCATTCTGTCATACACTGAGCACCTTTCTGAGGATTCGCGCAGATCCCAGCATGCAGATCTTTTGAATCTCTGTCATAGTAGCTCTCTCTGATACTTTCTTGATGTTTTCTACCATACCCTTCTTCACTGTACCAAGCGCACCAACAACCACAGGGATCACTACAGTTTTCATATGCCACATTCTCTGTATTTCTAGTTCTAGGTCTTTGTACTTGCTTTTTTTTCAGTTTCCTTCAGTACGATGTTTCTATCTGATGGAACAGTCATATCAATCAGTTCGCAGGTGGAATTCACTGAATCATTAACGATGATGTTTGGTCTGTTCGCTGTTATAGTTCTATCAGTATTGACTGGCATGTCCCACATGATGGTAATGTTGTTGTCTTTATTGTGCATCACGGTCTCTGGCTCGTGTTCGTACCCATTTGTCTGTAATCTCTATATCATGATCTTTACAGATGCTCCAATGGAGATATGCTGCAGCATTATTGTGCCTGAAGATGTACTCTGTTTTGGCTAATACCTCACATCCAGATACAATATTGTCCACTGTCTCTTCATGTTGCGAACACATTCTGCATTTCCTCTCCACTTGCTGGCCACATATTACTTTCTGGTAGTTTCTGGTGTTTATTGCCTGGTCTTGAGCTGCTACAAGTAGTCCTTCTGTTTCTCCTTTCAAATTACTTGACAACCATTTGTTGGTGGTGACTGTGTCTACATGAGGCTTCTCTAGGATCTTTGGATACTGGCCATGCAATGCTTTGTTTTTCCACGTTTCTTCTTTCATTGACTTCAACTTGGACTTAAACACGTGTTTCAGGGCTTTAGCATTTTCAGAGGCAGATTTATCTTCTCCGTTCTCAATCTCTGGCATTGTTACTTCCCTTTTGAATTTAGTAGCATTCTTGGATATTGAATTTTTGGCTTTAGATCTTTCATGTTCAAGTACCTGCTTTGGATATTGCCCTTCTTTGTGCTTCAGATAGTGATCAAGCCCTATTGTTGCTGTTTTGAATGCTGTTTCTACATCAATCAGGCCACTACCTCCATCTTTTCTTGGGATGTACAGCCTTTCCACATCTGCTTTAGGATGTAACATCTTGTTCATGTTCAATAGTTTGCGTGTTTTTGTGTCAATCTTCTTCAGTTCTGAGATTTTCTTGTCAATGATGCCAAAGCTATATTGCACAACTGGGACTGCAAGCGACTATTGATAGCTTCTATTTTGTTTCTTCCATTGAGCTCAGTTCTTAGGATTAATCTTACTCTCCTATTATATTCTTTTCTTATCTTCTCTTTCATTTTGCTATGCTGGATACCATCACTTTCATCTACACCCAGGTATTTGTATACTCCTTCCTGGTCCAACTCTTGTATTTCTGTGTCATCATCTATTACTATGTTTCCAGTTGAGGCCAGTTTTTCTTTCTATTACTATGTTTCCAGTTGAGGCCAGTTTACCTTTCTTGATAATGGCTTTGGCACATTTCTCAAGTTCAAATTCCATACCAATATCATCACTGAATTGTTCCACTATTTTCAGTTCTCCAACTTGTTGTTGCTCGTTCTTGCTATACAATTTTAGATCATCCATATAAAACAGATTGCTGATTGGAGCACTTGTCTTTAAGATCTTGTAACCATACCCAGATGTAGCCAGCTCTGATGTTTAAGGCACAAGGGCTAGACAAAATAGCAGAGGTGAGAATGAATCTCCTTGAAAGATCCCTCTTTTGATCTTGATCTGATCTGTTGTGATACATCCATCATTGTAAGATAGCTTCATCGTAGTTTTCCAGTTGCTCATTGAGGTTCTCATGAACTTGATTAGTTTTTCATTAAATCTGTACATCTGTAAGGTCTTCAGTATCCAACTGTGAGGAACACTATCATAGGCTTTTCTGTAGTCTATCCAAGTCATACTCAAGTTCTTTTTCTTCTTTTTGCAGTCTTCTATGATCATTTTATTTATTAGGAGCTGATCTTTGCATCCATATGAATCCCTGACACAACCTCTCTGTTCTTCCGGCAATATATCATTCTTTGTGATATGGGTGTAGCTTCTTTCGGTTAAAATCAATGTGAGCACCTTGTAGGATGTTGATAAACAGGCAATTGGTCTATAGTTTTTGGGGTTCTCTGTGTCTTTGTTCTTTGGTAGTAAATATGTTTGTGCTGTAGTGAACCAATCAGGCAGAATTTCTGGGTGTTCTATTGCTTGGTTATATGCATTCAGTGTGTGTTGATGTAGTGCTGTGAGTTGCTTTGGCCAGAAGTTAGGAGCTGCATCAGGGCCGGGTGACTTCCAGTTGCTTGCTTTCTTTAAAACAGTCTGTAACTCAGCTTGGCTTATGTCCTCCCATGGTTTACATTCTGTATCAGCATATTTCTGCTCCTCCCTCTCACAACTCTTCATAATTCTCTAATTCTGTGGGACGTAAAAGAACCACTAGGGACGCAAGAAAACTCTGGCAGTGACCACCCCTAGTGTTTGCCTTAATTTGATATTGACATTACGGGGGCACTCATAACTCAACTTCATTAATTGTAAACTGCGTTATAAGCAGTCTGGCAAAGTCCCCCGGTCAGTGTTGTAATGCGCATTTCAATATTGCATAGAAAATGCGCAATATAAATGTGATATATTATTATATTATTATTATATTTCTTTATCCACTCTGCTGAATGGTTGTGCTCTCTATCGTTCTCCAAGATGTTACGTCAAAACGTTTCTGTTGCTTCTTTCTTAGATGGTTTTTCAACTGATATCTGGTCTTTACCAAGGTTTCTGAAGAATTTTTCCTATCTTTTGCAAACATCTGGTTTTGACTGAATTGTTTACTTCTTTTTACATAACTCCTGATTCTTTGGGCTTTTGCTTGAATTTTCATTTTAAGGGATTCTCTTACTGTTTGCAGTTCTCGATTTGTTGTTATTTTGTATTTCTTTTTAATTCTTTGTTTTTTCTTGGAGTTCTTTTGGCTTTCACCTTTCTGTGCCATGTCCGTTAGTACCGACAGATCAGCTCTCGTGCTTTTAATCTAATTCTCTCTTCTTGTCCTCCATTTTGGTTGTTGCCGTTTATTGCTCTTTGTCTTTGGGAGTTTTGGCGTTTTACCCATCTTTTTAGATGTTACATACGCAGTGACATATTGTAACAAATTGATGTTATTGAGGTTGGGTGCCTCTTCTGCTATTACCAATTGAATTGCTTGGTTTGCTTGTTTGATCAACAGGTCAGCTTTTCTGTTCACTGATATCTTGGGTAGAGGGTGCCTCTCTGCCATCCTGATGTTTTCCCATTCAGCTCTTGCCCTCTTAATTTCTTTAACTAGGTCTTCGATCTCAGATGGATTTTGTGATGGTTCTACCACATCTTCATTTGATTCCTCATAACAATTGTTGGCTTCTTCTACAAACACATCGACTACTACACTATCTGTCTGATTGTTTTGTTCATTCAATTCATTTTCAATCCGTTGCTTGATGTTATGTAGTTCAATTTCTGTTAGTTTGTGTTGTTTTTCAATATATCTACGTCGGTTCATCAGTGCATTGGCTGTTAGATTGGGTCTTTAATTTGGGTTTCTTTCCCTCCATATTCTGAATGTATCTTTTGTTACACCTTCACTGGGGTCTGCCTTTGCCTTGTAATAGCAGAACATGACTTCAATGTAATCCTCTCGCGTCCATTTCTGTCTGGTGTTTCTTTTATCTATATTGGTACCTGCCCGTTCTGGTGTGGAAGGACCCTGTTGGGAGAGACTCCCAGATGGGTTGGCTGCCACTGCAGGTTGAGAGGTTAGATCAGTAGACAACTTTTCGACCTCAGCCTGACCACTCACTGAGGGACGCGCTCCCTGTTGACTCGCGCGACGAACGATGCGGTATAAATTCCTTACATTTCTACTTCTCATATTGGTGAAGATGCTATTTGACCCATAGCTGGAGAGAGGCTATCCCGCGCCAGATCTCAACTTGGTATTTCTAACCCTCGCGGGCTTATTATTATTATTATTATTATTATTATTATTATTATTATTATTATTATTATTATTATTATTATTATTATTAAAGCACTGTGGGTTGAGGACGCGTTACGGTTGCTTGACTGGCGCGTTCGCGGTTTACTTAGGCGATATTTGTTTGCAGAGTGGAGGATCCCTTTAACTTCGTCCGAACTCTCTCAACAAAGATTAAGGACAAAAAAAAAAATAGAAGAAGAAGCTAGAATGAGAAAATGTAATTCAGCATCCTGGACTTTCCCTCAAAGGGAGCTGTAAGCTTTTCGGAACAGATAGTGTCCATGAGCAAATATATGTGCATATTTTCGGGGCATGATGATGTATGTGTAAGTCCGTGAACAGGCTTTCTATTGAGTTAAGTAGGCATTTTGAAAACAAGTGATCGGCACTTGGCGACGCAAGTTGCGTCCACTCCAGTCGCTTCTAGTTTTTCGGCGTTCCCCTTTTTTACAGAGCTTGTTGGGATATTCATTACCTTCAGTTTATTTTTCAGTGTTCGGAGAGAACATCGATGTCAGTTGAAGCATTTGAGCGGTGGTTATTGTAGGGTTTTGGCCTAGAGGCCAAAACCCGAGGAGGCACTCTAGGAGTCCCCGCGTAAATATATACAAGGAATTTCAAAAATGTAAGAAATGTGTTTGTAGTATGGGAAGCGTTCCCGACTTGATGAAACTAGGCGCACAAGGTTGTGCCGGGCCGAGTATGCCGTTCTCAGAAGGAAAAGACAGCTTTTTAAAACTGTAAATCAAAATAACAAGATCCACGGAACACTAGACAGCTTAAACAATGGAAATCGGTTGGTTCATAGCGAAGAAATCCCTCTTCGAGGGCAAATGGTGCGAAGAGACATGTGCTTTCACTGCGAATCATCACAAGAATAACAGACCTTTTCCGAATTGTTTGAGCGCTTCTGGGAGTCTGTCTTTCAAAAAAGTACAAGTTTGAAATTGAATTTATACCCCAATTTATATTTAATTCACCGACTTTTTGTATTCCAAGGAACTTGTCGAGCGAAATTTGCGATTGAAAAGCATGCTCATTTCCATTCAAGTAAATTGTCCTCGTATTCGCTTGCTTCGTCTTCGCGAAGATTAACTCGAGGCAAAAATTACATTCAACGCGTTTACTTTTCACTTTTCAGGCATAAACTTAGGCTCATCTAAATATTTTTTTCTTCAGGAAAGCTTATTGTCTGTTTTTCTGTGTGTCTCAATTCACGGAATTTCGTATTATTTGATCTATACGTAAACAAACGCTGCGAAATCCGCGCAAACAAAACAAAACAGCCATCTAAATCTTAATTGTTGAACAATGACACTAAATCAAAGATTGTTTCTGCCATTGATGTACTGGAGAAATATGCTTCATCCACATGAAATTTACAGAACTGCTCTATTTCACTAACAAAAATAAGAAATGAGCAACAATGTCTTCAGTATTTTAATATTTACTTCACACAATTACTCAAAATTAAAATACGGGGGCAGCTTTAGTGGAAACTATTTCTAGTGTATATCATTATACTGGTGCTGATCACAGTTTCAAATTCCCAATCGGAATTTTTAAGAGCGCACGCCAGTAGCAGCTGTTTTCCTTTCGAGAGCACGAGAGGCATGGTGAAAAAAGTGTTAAAGCGCGGGTCTCGGAAAGGAAGACAGTGCTACGTGTGCATGGTAACCAACGGTGAATTCTTAACTATTGGCTTATTTTACTGACGCTAATTTTGACTTGTCAGCTTGTCGACTGTCTTTATGTCATGTATATTTAAAAATATGATATCATTTTGCAGTAGAAACGTTTTATTTGCATATAAGCACGGAGCAATCAACACGGGCGTCGTCTGTATATACTGAAGCAGTTCGTTCTCCTACATTGCGTATTCTGCTCGCAGGTAAGCTCTGGGTTTCTTCTTATGTCTATGAATTTCTAGCAGTCTTTCCGTCGCAAACAGTCAGGCTTTCTTTATATTTCTGATAGTGAAAGCTGATAATAATTTTTGCATTGCTGCACTTATTACTGAACATAACAGCAATGTATTCACCTTCGTGTTCCTTGTAATGTCGGCGCGCTCCACAGTGAGGAGAAACTATCAGCTATATATATTCCACAACAATCTTTCAGCCTCAGTCTTTCTTTTCGTGCACAAGCTATTCAAAACCTCGTTAAACACTGTACAAAGAAGTGCGTGTATGGTTTCCGGAATTGGCTTCATGTAATGAGACTGATTGCACAAGTAGGCGTTGCGAAGGAAAGATCGCCGTTTCTGCTCTAAGCCAACTAGTGAGTAAATTATACTGTACAAATCACTTTCTGTGCAGTACAGTTTGCTGTTCTTGATAAACAACAACACATTTTGTTTCCGAGTGATATTGACCAAGTGCTCAAAACGCTGAGGCTGTGAACCCATGGCAAACTTTAAGGACATACTAAGGACACATACCAGGACCAGCGACCATCATGATCAATTGAGATCGTCTTTATTTTTACCATTCAGCTGTTTTCAACGGCTTTCATAAAGCCAGATTAACCAGAGAGTTAGAGAGTTGACTAGCGCAACATTATGTACGCAGCACAAGAGAAACGCACAAGCAGGTTACAAAAAACTTGAAAACAGCTCAGATAGTGCGCTGGCCAATAAAACCATTGCGTAATAACGGAAACTCTATAAGGATTTATGTGAAAAAAAAAATTCCTTTTTTATGTCAAAATTAAGAGAATTGCATCATTGACAATTTTTCACCTGAATTCCCTTCTCGCTCGTTTTATGTCCTGTGTGATTTTTAGGTGGACTCGAGGCAATTCAGTTCTTGACGGATTTTAGTTCCAACTTAACGGCTTCTACCTCTATATAAAAGCAGAAGCCGATGGAAACTGTAGTCATTATTTCGAACATTTTCTTTCCAGCATATTCTTGCTTTTGCTGAAGGAAACAGTGGTATCACCAGAAAAGTATGGAAATTCGGTTTGGTCGCGGACGCATTACAAAAAGACGTTTTTTTTCCCTATAAGTGAGGCTGAACCGAGCCTGAAACGTTGTTAACATGTCGTTTTTGTTGTTGATGATACCAAATTAAAATTCAATAGTGTATAAAATCACACGAGGCTCGAGTAGAGTGAACTGTGTTGCGCGACGAGGGCAATGAGTACGCGATGGAAAATCAATCCTTAGCGAGAGGCGAAGCCGCAAGGAGAATGGGGCGGAGGCGTTTTGAGAATTACAAACATACAAGGTTAATTTGGGAACAGAAATCAACACAATTATAAACAAGTGAAAATGTGGCCCACGAACGTCTTATATTCGCGCAACATGGTTCACGTTGATACTGCACCAAGACTGGATGTTTTTAATTTGTTCATGATGTATTGAGCCTGAAACAATTAAATCATAGCCCGGCGGGTTCTACCAATTAATAAAGCTGTTTTGAACATGCATAACAAAGTAAATGTAATTCGATGCAAATTAAACACGTCGTTACTTCATGTTTATACATGTGGCTCGATGCGAAAACGAGTGTAAATAAAAATGCTTTTAGCCCCTAGTCTCAGCTAGGTTACGTTCTTAGCGTGTTCTTAAAATTTTGGTCGATCTCATCCTCAACGTTTCTTTTATGAAAAAGGTACTTACAAAAAATAATACTATAAAAAAGGAGTATCCGTCTAAGACGAGCTGAGCAAAGCATGTGTAGAACAACTCACGTATAAAAGCGATTTTTCCTTACTTTAACGCCGTTCATAGAAATTTAGTCCCTGAATGTTCGCCATCATTTTCCAAGTTAAAGTGCCCCTAACCCCAAAAAATTTTTTTCGCCTAAAAAAAATCTACTTATCCTTCGAAGTATTTCGGCGAAAGAATTATTGGATTTGGTTGAATCCTCGATTTTTTATGGACAGCCAAAGTCTCATTCAATTTGTTGCACGGCCGAGTAAATGGGAGTCTGGGTCCAACGAGGTTGGCGACGTCATCCCGGGAACGATTGAAAGATGGTTTCTCAGTCAATCTCTGTTTTTGCAAGCGTTTGTTGGGGTCATCGAAGCACATATTGGAGGGTAAAAGCCTGGCAGTAGTCAAAATTGTGTTGGAATCATGACCTCTTCGTCCTCGGAGTCAGAGTCAGGCTATGTGTAGGGTGAAAACCAAATTAACTTCATTTCTGAAGTGGAACTAGAACGGAATCGGCGAGGAGCTCGAAGGAGCCTCATGGTTATGAAGACCAGGAATGGACAGCAAGATTCGCGGAAGAAGGGAAGACGAAAAAGATTAACTTCTTTTATAAGTGTTATCTGCCGTACCTCGTGGTTCTGTGTACGCTGCTGTTGAGCAAAAGCTTTGATTTAACATTTCAATCTTGAACGACCGAGTACACGTGCATCGGCAATGGGAATTGTGCAGCGGTTTGAAAACAATAATTGTTATTTTATATAAACGGCGCACATCCGACTGTAGATCGGTATTTTAAACGAACATCAGCAATTAATTGTGGAAGTGCCTATTTATGGGAGAGTCTTTATTTATGGTATCTATTCAAAGAAAGACAAAGATAGATTTGACAAGAGAACGGAAAGTGAGCTCAGCCGACGCGAATTACGTGACTTGAGGATTAGCTGAACTTCTAGTTATCCTCAGGCAGTACTGTGAACGAAGTCAAGGCAAGTTAAAATAAAATAAATATAGCTTACTGCAATTAAAATTTGAGGCTACGTATCCGTCTAAACTGTTGGTTTTCATCGCAGTTCAATAATTGATCTGGGATGTAAACAAACTGACACAAATTTAGACGTGATTGGATATATTTTACTACAAGTAGCTCCATTTGAACATGAAGTTCGAGTGGCACCATCGTCTAAATCAACTGAATTCGGTGAGGTTAATCAATTTGATTTGTAAACACTTCAAGTTTTCTTAGCAGTCTACAATGTATTGATCAGTGACATGGGCTTCTGTCAGTGAATTAGCATGGCCTCTGAAATATATTTTGATTGTTGACGTTGGAAACCGGTTTTAATAGAGCGCTTGTGTCGAAGACTGTAGGACTCATGAAGCCGAAAAATTTAAAGGAAGTTAGATTGATGAGGTTTTCCTAAAGGTACATATCGAGGGACAATTATTTTAGCTGCCATTACATTCTGGACTACTTTGTGTCGCTGCGGTTAAATCCTTTGTGTATCCGATACGCAGCACACCAAATATCACGATGCATTGGAAACGTGGTACATGCACATGTTTGGGTTGTATCACTATACAATAAACGAGTTTTAAAGAGATCTTTTCACTGAACGGACTCATTGGAATTTTCTGTTTTCACCGTCTAAAGGGCATAAAATGCTTGTGAGATCAGCCGATGGGAATGTTTATTTCACGAACAGCCGGTCTGTTTTTGGCTCATTCGTTTGCAAAACATCAAATCTTCTCTTAGGAGAGACATGTTACAGGTGACAATACTATGAATATAAATTATCGGTTAAAATCATGTCTTATTTGCCCTCAGAGTTAGAATTATTGAGCTTCCTTCAAAGAACTTTGTAACCGAAACAGAGCTTCCGTTCCCGGGATGACGTCATACAAGCACTGAACCCAATCTCCCCTTAACTCGGTCGTGAAACAAAATGGCGGCGTTTTTGGCCGTAATTTCGAGACTTTACCGGGGCACAGAAAAGCGAAGATTCAACCGAATCAAAAATTTTTTCACGGTTGTGCTTCTAATTCAGAGACGAATCATTAAAAATGAAAAAAAAAATTGGGGTTAGGGGCACTTTAAACAAATTGGAGTAATTGCAAAAGAGTAACAAAAACTGACGTTGTTAATAGTAAGCTCACACACACACGCACACACAAAAGGAAAAAAATAGTGATAATAATGTTGAAAGTTTTAAAGAGAGCATTTAAACATAAATAAAGAACACTACTAAACAATTATTGGACGAGGTTGAGCAAAATATCGTGATTTGTCAGTGGCGAGCAGTTCAATAATTGATCTGCGAGACACTGGCAAATCACGATATTTTGCGAAAACCGAGTTCAATAATAATTTTATCATTCGATCACCGAGCTTGTTTTTCATGATTATTTTCGGGAAGCGTGAAAAAATCTGCCATCTTTCACTGAATTTGAATAGCTTGGACACGTGGACAAAACTAAGCATGAGCAGAATATTATTTGCAGCAAAATCACAGTTGGACGGTACTGCGCACGAACAGACCATTATTTGTAGGCACTTATTTGTAGGTCACGTGGTAGGCTCTGGGCCAATGAAAAGGAAGGGAAAAAGTGCAGATATGTGCTAGAAAGGTCAACACAGCGCATGTCAACATTCGTCTCCTCTGGAGTTTCAAGAATCTCAGTTCAAAAGCAAATGAGTCAGTTTGCTTTTAAATGGTGCTTTCCTTAGCCCACGAAGCTCAGGGGATTTACCATTCCATATTTTCGGACCAATTCTAGAAAATGAGAGTAACTGATGATTTGCTCTCGCCTGTTTTATAAACTGAGAAACGAGTAGAGTAGCACGTGTAAAGTATACAAATTTCATATAAATACTATGATCATGAATTGATACGCGCTCCTGATACTTGCAATAGATCACGGTTTAGTTGATTTTTTAAGGGAACTGTTCAGAAACGACAAACAGAGATCTTGAACGAATGCCCAACTTTTTGAACACAAAACCGCTCATAAAGACCTTTAGTAGATCAGCCCGTTTTTTTCGCCATTATGAATACCCTAGTTTCCTGGTCTATGAACATTGGCTGACTTATTGAAAGCGTGATTTGAGAACTGAGCACATGACTTTCTTATTTGTTTTTGTTATGAGTTCAGTGATTGCGGTTTTAATGGCT
The DNA here is from genome assembly GCA_016490735.1 of Pachyseris speciosa. Classification (NCBI taxonomy): domain Eukaryota; kingdom Metazoa; phylum Cnidaria; class Anthozoa; order Scleractinia; family Pachyseridae; genus Pachyseris; species Pachyseris speciosa. Next base: position 85,516 of record JAEMWC010000670.1, read on the forward strand.
TTTGGCACATCACAGCTTATGAAGAATACTTCTTTAGTAATTTTGAATAAAGTTAGAATCATGATTTGGCTTCGATTACGTGCATCAAGTTTGTGTACGCTCGTTTGATTGTTTAATTCAAGTTAAAGTGACTCACTCTCCCGGTACACTCGTTCTCTTTGCTTTGATTTTATTTTTACACTTATTTTTCTTTCTTTGTTGTTGGTTTGTATTTTATTAATGCTACTTTTTAAAGCGTATAGCATTGTTTTGAAACCCCTTTTATTTCAGAATCTTGTTTACGCTTTAACAAATGTTATTAGAAGAACTCTCCCTTGTGCCTTAATAGCTTGATTCTTTTTGTACCAAAGATTGAAAAACACTTTACTTAGGATACTTTATAGGTCTTAAATAGTGTTTCATGCAAGAAGAAGTTCTTGGTCATGGTGTAAGCACAGGAACGGTAACCTCTGTCCCTATTTCAAAATCCAAAATCATCGCGGATCGTTTTTTACTTTACGATTTGTCTTGTCATTTAAAAACAAATTTGTTCAAGCTTGATCAAGTCTTATCGGTTTTCAGTCCCCTTTTATCATGTATCCAACAAGAAACTAGAAAGCTTGTTTTGGCTCTCAGCCATTTGGATAAATCCACACAGCGCGCCATTCATTAAGCGATTGAGCTGTTTATTAGCTGCACATTCACGGTTGTTCTAATGAGGTTTAAGCCTTTACTTTTGTGCTATAGAGTGCTAAATTGTGACGTCACAAGTATTAGAATTTTTGAAATTATGGGATATGTTGAGATTTTCAGAAAGAACAAGATGAAAAATGCTAACTTGCCAAAACTCAGCAGATATTAACACCGTTATGCTCTGCTGACTCCATACAAATCCTTCTATATTTGACTCGGTTCATACCGTTATGAACTGAGTAAAATTTAAAAGGATTTGTATGGAGTCAGCAGAGCAAACTGTAAGAAAATTCTGATTTTTGGCAAATAGGTCTTTTTGTCGTGTTCTTTCTGAATATCCGAACAAATTCCATTATTTCACAAATTTAGTTTTTTGACGTCATCACTTTAGTACTCCATATGCCATGTTCTAAACGAGTAAGGGTCTGGGAACGAATCCAAACTTCATAGAAAATCAATGGCATGGAACTAAATCGATTCTCATATGAAAGGACCTCTCAAAATAAGTACTTTCAGCAAGTTTGACTATGTTTGGTCGAAAAGTCGCCAGTTGACATGCATTTAGATCTTTAAAAACTCCCATACAAATGTCTCTATTTCGGAAAGTGTGTCCCTCCAAACCTTACAAAGTCTCTAATTTTCACAATTTTCAAAGCCTTTGTTTCATTGTTGCTCAAATTCAAATTAACAGCGTCGAAGTTGGTAAGGTGACCACTTTTGAGATGCTCTTTCATGCAATGTCAACAATTTTTTTCCAATCGATAAATTTTAAAACTCATTCCCAGGCCCTCACTCGTTTAGAACATGGCTAATTGTGCGACTCATTAAGCTGTACAAAGTAGGTCTTCACTTTTGCATTAGAGAACACAAGTTGTAAAGTGCCTTTCACCGAGCAGAAGACAAGGTCAGACAAGCATGATCGATCTCTTCAAAGTGGCACTCCTGGCCTGGTTAGTTCAGTTTAGTTAGGTCACACCATCCAGTTTGCTGGTTCGTATTTACTGACATATATCCGTGTGCATAATTATTTACTTGGAAACATCCTATTCAAACTCTCAAAGCCTCAGCCGGTGAATATTGCGTTTGTTAATGAAAACAGGGTATAGATTCTGCCTTCGTTTCGCCGGCTCTATCCACTTTGACAGTTATTACAGCGTGATAGGCTAGTGGTTAGTAGGCTAATGGCTACACTGTCATTTTTTTATTGAAAGAAAATTGCACCATGTCATTTTTCGGGCTATTGACTGACAATGTCACCTACAGAAACGTGACATTGTAGCAGGGTATTTTTTGATTGCTCCTAAATTAAGGATTTTTAAAATTAATCGGAATTCCAAGGTCAAGACCGACTGACTCGCCAGCTCGCCAGGAGCGAAATAAACCCACTTTACAACAACAACAACAACAACCATTAAGGTACTTCCAAAGTTAGGGACGGACCATTTGAAAAGTGATTGGGGCGGGGGGATACAAAAAAAGTCATTCAAGGGAAGGCAGCTGAAAAACAAAATCATGCGAAGAAAAAGTAAAGAAAAAATTTCCTGCAGCGTGAATTGCTCTGTCGGGCTGACAAACTGTACCTGCCTGAAGGGCATCTTGACAACCATTTCATACGGCAGTCGTATTAGTCCCAGTAGAATCCACATTTCTCTACAATTAGGAAAACGGACATATTCCCCTTTCCAGTCTGATACATTTTGTGCGCAGCAACCGTATCATGCATTCTGGTTGCCAAAAACCCTCCCGGAAAAACCCTTATGGATAAACATGGCTTAAAAGTGATAAAAAAATGTGCTATAAACCGCCACCCTGCTTGATTCGTGTGCACGAGTTGAAGCAAGTACATACCGAGTTTTCGAAACCTCGACATCATCACAGTAAAGAGTTTACAACTGAAATATATGTATAAATGAAGATTGTGGACACAGATATGCACACACATACCGAACCGTAACGCTTTCTTACAGACGTTTAGCCTTCTGCTATGGTTTTTGGTTGCAGGTACCAATACGTATTAAAAAGAAAAAAAAAAACAAGTAGAACTGATGTTAGGCTTTTTAATTTTTCCATTAAATAAAGATACTCTTCTACTGCTTTGTAGCCCCAATGGAATCGGTTTTTAATAGCAGGAGTCTCGGCTTGTATCATTTATAGTCAACAGTTCAATGTATCACTAAAAGCATTTTTATTTGACCATTTCTGTATCATTTATGTAATATTAAATATACATGAATCGCAAACTCCACGCTCAGGAGAAACTATTGTGTAAAAATGGCACAGCAAGAGTGTGCCTTGCGTTTGGGACTTGAAGAATATCCTCAGTTTTCCTTCCTTTTTCTTCATACATGTAAAACCCAGAGTTATTCATTGTATGACTAGACAACCGTCATGTAAGAAAAGTATATCTAAAATTCAGGAACAACACTAAAACAATCTAATAAACATCTTATAAATGAAATAATAAACCATTGATATTTTTGTTTAATATTGATAGTAAAGTAGAGGAGTGTGTGTAAAAGTAATATTTGTTTGATGCCTTCTCAAGGCATTCAGATTGTGGGGAGTGTCAAGATTATTAAAGAATGCTGCAGTAGAAAATTTCTCCCCTCCCGCAAAAAAAGAAAAACAAATACACAGCAAAAAAAAAAAAAAAAAAAAAAAATCGTGCAGGGAACTTAACCCCCTCCCCCCCAACAAAAAAAATTCATACAAGTTGAAAATGTCCCTCCCCCCTTCGCTTTTCTAATGGTCCGTCCCTTACATGGCATCACCCCATGGACTTTTTGTTTTTGCACTGAAAGTCAAATTACACCTTATGTTATGTAGTATTTCACGGGATATCGTATACTATGCTATCGTAAACTGAACAAGTTACAGGGTATTCTGCTATTGCCAGTGTCTGAAGGGCTAATGCACCTATCAATGTTAAGCCGCAGGGGGCGGGGGGCATAGGCGGGGCTTTGACGTAAGACGTTTGCCCGTGGTAGGGGCTTTCGATCATTCGTTAATTCCCGTGGGTCGGGACTTCATTATCAATGAAGTGATTTTAAAAACAAAAACTTTAACTAGCATGCACTCAAATCTAGTAAAAGCCAGCAAAAGCCAGTACAGATACGGTCATGCTCCGGTTTTGTTCGCATGTGATTCACGGCCACTTAAGGACATAGCAATAACAGTACTGTTATTACTGTTAAGAGCTGATAGTAATGTAGGGAGTTACAATCAGCCACATCTAGGTTTACTAAAAAACAAAAACAAAAAAAAGCAAAAAAAAAACAAAACAAAACAAAAACACAAAAGCAAGGCTGGTTACACGGCGAGGAATATATATATTTAAACCGGGAGGCACAGCCTTCCTTCATCAGGGTGTTACATATTATGACCCTACGGTGAAATGACGTTACAATTTTAAAGAAGTTGTTGATATAATATGATACTGTAATAAAGGTAAACAAGTATGAATAATGGCCAAAGAAACAAAGGTTGTCTTGTTTCCTGAGGAGAACTATACCAGAATTTCTCCGCCGTTTGTTGTCTTGTTCAGTAGTACAAGTTAATTAATATTTACATTTTTGGACATTTGTTTTGCTATTAAAAAGAAACTACAGATTGAAGCTTTTGCTATCAATTTTTTTTTATGAATGCCTTTTTCTGCAGGGGGTGAGGAGGGGGGGGGGGGGGGTTGGAATTTGTACTCTTTTGACAAATGATACCATCCCTGGGGTTGGGCATTTGAACAGAAAAACTGATGCGAGGTCAAATGCCCGCCCTCTGGCCGGCCTCCCTCCCCTCCTGCAGCTTAACACTGACAGGTGAATAATTTTGAGACGAGTGCTGGTGGTTTGTCTTTGTATTTCCCCATGCCAGGGGCGTAGGGAGGTTTTTGAATAGTTGTAGGCCTGTTTTTAACGTGATAGTCGTTATCACGCCAAAGGCGTGTATCGAGCGCCGAAGTTGTGAGCTTTTAGGTGGGTCCGGGGGTATGCTTCCCCCGAAAAATTTGTTTACAGAAACCTCTAAAACGCCATTTCAAGCATTCCTCAGACTCGGAAAGTGCGAGTGCTGCGCCTCGTGAGTCCACGATATTTTGACCACTGTGATGACGAATATCGTTGTCGAAAAGAGTACAGACAACGCTAAACCAAATTTGTTAAGCAGATTTGTTAACCAGAGAACCAAAAGTTTCATAATCTAGTATTCGCTAAGCAACAAATGGCCGTTTTATTTGCCACGAATGAATGTGATCTGAACTGCCCCTTTACCGCGCACTCAAATTTGAGGGAATTAAAAACTATTCCCAGAAGAAACTGTCGATGGTTCCGTTTCGCCATGGCTGCCCAGGAGCTTCGCTGTCTTGGCATATGTAACCGCTGTACGATTTCATAGCCTGCGGGCTCCTAAGTTTTCCCTTGCTTTCGTAATCTCACCTTTACAGAGTGGTTGCGATTGGTTTTATCCTAAGTTACGTTAATAAATTGCGTTTCCTTATTATAACGTTCACGGAGAATTTCAGGAAATGGTTTATCTCTCCCAACGGCACAATACTAGTATATAGGACGGGTAGGCTGAAAATTTGTAGGCCCAGGCCTACGGGCCTATAGGCTCGCTACGCCCCTGCATGCACTTTCCGAAATGCTTTATTTGGCCGGAAGTCTCCAGAGAAATTAATCTGCTTTTGGCAGCTGTCTGCTACATGGACGAATTGCTGTCCTAGGATTAGGTGTGATCCTGAACTGAACAAAAACATTTTGGTGCGTGGGCGCATTCCTTCCCTGACCTTTCTTCTAAGCATCTTACAATACAATACAATACTTTATTCCAGAGATAGAAAATTAAAGTTACAAAATATCTCTCGAAAGGGGATATCTAGAGGTCAACCCTATATAAAAGATTCCCCGAAAATTGAAACGTGAAAGATGTGAAACACAGGAAGTTGAAACACAAGTGGCCGAAGCTGTACGATTTGTGTCGACCTTTGTAACGTAACACTGTAGACTAAGAAACAGTCTGTTTTTATTTTCGTTTCTTCAAGGCACGGATTTCTTCCCTGTCTCACACTACGTTTTCACCCTCACTCAGACCTTACGCCTGGCGAGAACTCACATTCGACCGCAAAAATACGGCTTAACACCGGCTTACGTCACGTAATTTGAGCATCAAGATGACAAGGCAAAATTAGTAATCAGTGATATTTCAATTAAAAAAACAACAACAACAAATTTTTTGAAACTCATTCCTAATTTCGCCTATAAATTTGATACTTTTTCCCCATTCAAACCCTTATAATTTCGTTATTGATGATTAATTGCGTGATGCGCGCCTGGCCGTTTATGTTACATAGGTCGTCAGAAATCGTAGAGCTTGCGCTACCTATGGCTCTAGTTGACACACAAGCCAATATCAAAGCATACAGTAGAGTACCCTGGCTCCAGAGCTCCGTTGAAAAAAATAAATATCCCTGAAAAGCCAAAATAGAACGCGAGAGACGGGCCTCTGGTCGCACGAGCCGAGAAACTCATTTCCTTGGGACAGAATTTGTCCCAATCTGCTGATTGGTTCTTCAAATAAGCAACAACTCTGATTGGCTTAGGAAAAGCGTGGCTTCCCAGCCGACAAACCGGTTTGGACAGAAAATATATTCGTAAAATTATGGCGGCTGCTCTCAACGATCGCTTTTCTGCGTTTCGAACTGCTGTTCATTGGAGTCCAAATTTCGAGTGCAAAAAAGAAGCGTTGTTGGCGTTCCTAAGCCGTACGGATGCGTTGGCTGTTTTACCGACGAGTTGTGATAAATCCTTAATCTTTGAAATTGTTCCAGCAATTTGCGCCGGTCTACATGATCTACATGTCCTTTTGGTGATCTGCCCACTCTCTAGCTGCCCTTATTTACTCACACATTCAAGAGCTTGCCGATAGCGGTATTGCAGCCTGCTCTCTTGGTTATTATAGCGTTCTGGTTGACGACGTAAATGTGTTGAAGCATAATATAATATTTAAAAGTCCAGAGCTTATTATTCAGGAGGAAAGGTGGCGAAAATTCCTAAAAAGCAAGGGTGTGCCTTTTTCTGAAATTTTCCAAGGCTCCATTTAAGTTTTCTAACTTTTTCCAACGCTCGTATGCATTTCGTGCAGAACCCAGAAGAGGCATCATCTTGTTTACAAAGTTACAAACAGGAAATCCCAAAACATCGGATAATCGCGCCACAACGGCTTGATACGTTTAGCTTCTTCGCATTTTCGCCATGGAATGAATTTAATTTCCGTGGTCATAAACTATCTAACTCGTGTTACAAACCCTGCAAAAATCGTCGACGAATGAACGGACAATTTTAACCGTTTTCACGGTTCGCTGCAACACGCGCCGATTATTCATTTCGATCTGATGTCAGAAATGTCAAAAATGATCCTGATAACAACCAGACACCATGGTTGTTTACCATTTACACGGGACAACCGGTTGGTCGACGGTTGCAGTAAATGGTACGCATCACATACCCAAATGAAAATTTCCACGGAACGCGCGTGTTCCATTTACACAGACATTTCCAACGGTCAGGTTTACCGAGCGATCCAAGCCGAAAGCCCTGGAACTGGTAGAAATGAGCAAATGGAACGCACATTTCCATTTGGAAATTCCGTTTGGGAATTTTGGACTACCTTTCAAGAAATTCCGTTTTCCCCGGAAATTTTCCATTTGGGAAGACCAAAATAGGCTTTCCATTTACATCCCAACCGAAATTTCCGGATTTTTTTGGTAAATGGTAAACAACCATGTATCCCCGCCGATGAAAACCGGTTTGGTTGGATATTTGATACACGAAACTGCACAGAAATGAGGTTCAGCATTCGAGCGACCAGAGGTTATTTTTTTCCTCTCGGCGCTTCGCGCCTCGTTGGTGCGGCTTCGTCGCGTAAATTCCCTCCTTCAAACGAAAAAAATAACCTCTGGCACCCAGGGTAACAGTAGAGCGCTTTCAGTCACGAAAGTAAATCCAAAAAATAAAATCGTCAACCAGTCAATAGATAAAGTAAAGAAATTGTGATATTGTATAGAAGAGTAAGGCCCGTTTCAAACGTCGTGCTACTGCCGTGCTTGGCTGGCTCGACTGTCGCACGACTCCAGCACGACTTGGTTTCAGACGTCGAATTTAATTCCGTTGAATAAAAGGTTGTTGCCGAATCTCGTACCCAGAATCGTCGGGTGCCGTAATTAAAACACATACCAGCCGTTGCACAAAGCAAATCCAAAATGTTAATTTATGAATTGAGTTCGACACGGCAGTAGCACGACGTTTGAAACAGGCCTAATAAACAACAATGCCTTAAGTCTCAGGGCCGTGCAATATCCCGTACTCGAGTTACTCGGCAAAACGTATCACTCGAAATTATAGTGTTTTCTCTTGGGCTCTACAATATTTGACTCCTTTTAGGGTCATTCTGGATCATTCTGCATTTATTACATTCCGCATAATTATGCCATGCCTTGCCATTCCACAAACTCATTCAGCCATGTTTAAACCTCACCGGTGAAAATGACATCGATGGCGCTGTCTGTATGTTAGAGCGATTTGCCTGTCTATATTAAGTGTTTTAGCAGCTGCAGTAAGTATCTAGATGTTGCATACACATTTTTCAGTGACGTTATTGTTGTTTCTTGAAGCGGTGATGTGCTCTATGATATCTTTAATTTTATGCCCTTCGGCATTACGCTGCCGTCCTTAATTTCGCTGTCCTCAAATATGACAGTTCAGTGTACATGAAAGCTACTGACCAGAGACTTTGATTTTGTTCCATCTGACTACTCAGCTGACTACTTTGTATAAGGTGATTCTAAATCATGATGTTCTGTAAATATAGCGGTATCGGGTGCGAGCATATTCCGAATTCAAAGGTTAATTTTTATGCCGTACACGCTAGGACTAACGTCTGACTTTGTGACCATAACCACGGCCGCAAGCTTTTAGAAGTACTTTCTTGTGGTTCTGTGTGTGATATGGGGCTGCAAAAAGTGTGGTTTTTCAATCGAAAGCTACTGACGAGGGACACGCTTTGTGGTGCACAACACACCAATATTCGAATAATTCGTCCAGCCGTCACGTACGCCGACACTCATAACTTCAAGCTTTTTGCTTCAGGACAAACTTAGTGCAAAGTCCAGATTTATTGAAATCAGTTTGTTTTCAATAAGTACATCTGTACTCGCTCAACCCGGCAGAGCAATCCTTTACATTTGCCTGCAATAAGAACGGAAACAGCTAGGAGATCCTTTTATTATTATGGAAGTACGATGTTTAATAATCACTTTAAATGTACATAAATTTAGGCTCTTAATATTTTGTCTTTTTAGTCGTGGATACGCGAAAGCGTAGGAACGAGTATTGTGAGGGGGCAGATTATGCAAATTTGTCACTCACTCAGATGTAAACAAATCGATATGTCAACGGCATACCAATAGATATCGATTTTCCGAAGTATTGCCGGAATACCTCTATCGGCTTTCCAAAGTAATGTCAAAGGAGCAACAGTCGAACCGATGAACGGAATGAAAAAAGTAAAGTAAAGTAACTTTATTTCAGCTCGGATCGAAAGAAGTAAACAGCAAAAGGAACGTCCGATCAAACAGCCGAACGACGAAAGAAATTATAATCAATATTCCGTCACAAGCGCAGCTTCTCCTTCGTTCATCCAATTCACGATCTGTAGAAAAAATATATGAGCCGTTCAACCCAAGATATTTTCTAAGTGTGTACAGGAATTGACGGCGAAAACTTTTGACACCAATATAGCTGCATTCGCGAAGCCATTTTCAGCGTTGGAAATAATATTCTAACGAAAACAATACAAGCTAAAATTAAATTATTTTTAGGTGGCGCCATCGCGTCTAGCCACAATGTAAACACAAGTTTGCTTTGAGAAATATTCTTCTTTTTAACAGTAAAAGTTTTGAATGAAACTTGCTTATTTTTATATCCAAAAGCATGGCGTCGATGGTTGTTTGTGAAAACGACGGCAAATGTTGCATTTCCGACCGGCAGTAAAAAGCATAATTTGCATATGTCAAATTTCAATTCGGTTGCGTTCACGTTCGTTCGACAGCTTTGTGTAACAATTTACTCGAAATACTGCAGAGTGTTGGCTGGCTTCGTTTTGGCGAAATCGTCCTTTCGCCTGATATTTATCCGACCCGTACGGACAAGACAGAAACCTTTCAGAAGGAGCACATTTTTTTTAACTCCCACGATATCTCCCTGCCTCGATAATTCATTCAAACGCGAATATGTAAATATGAACCCCGAGGTTAAATTGTGTTAAGCTCATGAACAATAAAATTGATGCTCAAAAGAGCTGGACGTTTCGGAACGCATTAAAACGTTGTTTAAACACTTTCGAGAAAGAGTTTTCACCCGTTTAAACTAGTCAAAACGCCGTTTTCTCGAGTCACCTTGGCTTAATCCCCCTTATCGCAAATAAGGTCACATATCCACGACTTCTTCACAGTTGTACTTTGATTTTATATCTCCTATTGTTGTGTATTCTATGTTAGGTAATCACCTCAGGGCTCCTATTGATAGCAGAGATGCTTTGTAAGCTCCTTGAAGGGACTACCCTTAGGTCTTACCTATTTATTTTGCTTTTAAATAAAGGTGTCTAATCTAAATTAAATAACAAAATGGTTGTCTCCTTGAAACATCAAACGTCCGGCCGTTACGTGAAGCCAACCATAACAGACAGCTTGGCACAATCTCAAGGGTCACGAACTTGTTTGTGAGCAGTCTAGCCTACGTGTAGCCGTACCCACCCCCGAGGAAAAACGGGAGGAGGGAACGTCTACGAAAACTTGAAACCAATCGTGTTATGTGACGTCACAGTAATTCATGCAAGTTATGTAAATAAATTATATTTTCTGCTAAAGTGCGTATGTTTACACGCTCAGACAAAAGTCAAAGGCCGCGTAATGAAACGGATTACGAGCGATTTTTGGTCAAAAGCAAGAAAACAATCTTTGATGTAAACATCGCTCTCGCAAGAAATTCGTTTACATAAGCGTACTATCAGCGAGCGATTTTTTGGTCAAAAGCAAGAAAACAATTATCTTTGATGTAAACATCGCTCTCGCAAATTCGTCGTTTACATAAGCGTACTATCAGCTTAAATTTGTTGGCAGACAAATGTATTAGAAATAATTACGTAGCAAGTTTGGAGAAAGTTAGCCTTGTTTTCCAGCCGAAGGAACCGCTATCAGAAAGCGTAAATTTGAACAATCTGCACGTCCCTTCATTACCGTTTCGTTACTCATACACGTGCTAATATTCACCAGTCATGACTCGTTCGATGATATGATCCTCCGAATCTTTGGCTAGCGCGATCGTTTTCAATCCCAGATCATTCAGATGTTGGACCTGATCTTCCATGAGCGCTGTCAGGGGTGACACGATGAAAATAGTACACGGTTTCTTCCAAAGAAGCGATGCGATCACTAGCTGGCATCGCCTGAAATTTAATAGCTTTTCCATAACCAGTTGGCAATGAAACACGGACAGTCTTTCCATCAAAAAACAAAGCTATGGCCTTTTGTTGCTCCTCGTGGAATTTCTGTAATCCAAAAGTCTCGCAAACCTCATATCTAGCTGCGTTAAACTCCACTTTAGTTTGTGTGGCTTCCGACACTCCGACCGCCATATTTCAAGTTTCTTCACCAACGAGCAAGATCCGTTTCGGCCAATCAGTGTTCTCGAAAGTATTGATCAATGCGATTAACCTATGAGAAACCATTATATATTTTCATGCAAAAGAGTGACGTCACATAACACGATTCGTGTCAGGTTTTCGTAGACGTTCCCTCCTCCAGTTTTTCCTCGGGGGTGGGTACGACTACACGTAGGCTATGAGCAGTCTTCCTCCAGAAAGATAAGATTTCTAACAGACTGACAGGATGTTTGAAAAGTGAGAAACAAAAGAGCGTAGCGAACTAAATCCCGCACCGTGAGAGTAAAAGATGGAATGAGTTTGGCAATGGCATGCGGCATGACTTGCAGAATGACATAATTATGCGGAATGTAATACATGCAGAACGAGCTCGTTCCACGTTTTACCCTCACCGTTCCCCCCAATATATTATTGCATTAATGTATTTCACAGCATTAATGTATTTAACGTTAAACCGCCGACCGGTTAGCTCAGTTGACAGAGCACTGGAATACCGTGCGGTTGGTGACGGGTTCAAATCCCGGCCGGTCCAACAGTCAGGGTCTTTAAATAATTGAGGAGAAAGTGCTGCCTTTGTAATGACATCTGCAAATGGTTAGACTTTCT
>JAEMWC010000670.1:102500-130000 GCA_016490735.1 Pachyseris speciosa
TGTTGTTGTAGCCGACTGACATTCGATGGACAGAGAAATTGATCTGAAAGGTTGCTTAGAGCTTCTAGTGGGAGGAGTAGCATCTGCGGTGTTTTGTGCAGGAGCACCCTGGAGCTCTTTGGGAAGAACATTAACGAAACGCGTTTCCTTTTCAGGGCGAAATCTCGGATACGAGGTCTACAAAGGTCTGATGGGGGAGGAACTGTTTAAAAAGAAGATCGAAGAATTTGAAAAGGTGCGTCTATTACAGAATCAGAGTAGATTGAGCTGGCCAGGTTTAAAGCCACTGGTGTGAAGAGGACAGTGACATATGGCTGGCAGAGTAGACGTGAGGATGTTGGGTTTTCTCAATATTTTGTTTCGTTGCTAAAAATAACGAATAACATGAATGACATACATTATACTTGGAATGAAAGAAGAGAAGTGCAGGTTACCTTGGTAAATGCAACACTCGCTGCTCTTGTTCCCATGACACGCGGTCGCGATTAACACTAATCCCAATGCTCTCCGAACCTGGTCCGCTCCTTTAGGGTGCAATATAAGGCCAACAGCCTACTTAAGTGTTGGTTACTGTAACCAAATCTACCAGGACTGGGCTAAACACCACGAACTACGATTCATATTCTTTACAAACTGTGCATAGGTTCTTTTCCATCCCCTTGGAATTTTGCGAGTCGAGGTCGAAGGAGGCAACTACAAGTTCAAGTTCAAGTTCAAGTTTATTAAAATTAACAACATAATACAAAACAGCGCAACGGTTTCACGCGACTGGTTAATCCTAATTAATGCTAGCCCTAGCAAAATTCTACCTCTAATTGTAATCTTACCGGTAACTATAGGACCTACTTTTCACTGTCATCTCAACCTGTAGACCTAACTCTGGCTCTAATCCTACTGACCATAAATGCCACCCCAACGTTTGGTGATGGAGGAGTTTTGAGTGGTCTTGTAAAAAATATGGCGTCAGTTTTGTAGCCGTTAGGATCTGTTGTAACCTGTGGGACACCTGATTGCATATGAATAGTCTTCTTTTCCATTATTACTATTATTTCATCTACTTCCACAAGTAAGAAACCCTAAATAAGGTTACAGATCTGCAGCCTACAGGCTTCGAGCACTTTCCTTAGCAGCCTTCCCGTTCCAAGTAACGCTGCCTTCTGTAACAATTCAAGCTTAACAGTGGCGCCGATTGTTTTCAGATGTTGTTCAAGATGATGATGTTGTTGTTGATGATGATGATTATAATTATTAAGAGTTAATGTTATTGTTATTAATATTATTATTATTATTATTAAGATTTGGCACCATCAGTTGGTGTTTGTGGTGTTGATTCCCTTGATCATCAAGCAATATCCCATAGCCTTAGGTGTCAAGAGTCAAGGGGTCTTCGAAGGATCTTTGCCTGTACTCAGTAGACAAGCTTTCTGAAGTAACTCAGTGTTTTTAACCCACATTCGACATGATTATGATCATATTTATGACTATTTTCCTTTCAGCCTCTTCCTCCACCTGGGATCTTTGACCAGGCCAAAATCGCGCACAACACCAACAAGCTAAAGCTGCTCTTCGGAGCAAAGGCATTAATTAAGGGTCAGCGTGGCACCCACCCAATCGGAGTTGGAGCTCAAGGAACCGCGACCATTGTCTCTAATCCCCAATTTCCTGCATGTGAATTTTTTACGCCTGGGCGCTCGTTCCCGGTCTGTTTGCGTCACTCGACTATCGAATCAGTGGATGATGTGAAAATTGATTTTTGTGGTGGCTCGTTGAGATTTGCGTCTAGTGATGATGAGGAAAGTCCTTGTGACCTTCTCATGGGGACTGGACCGACAACCCCGCTGTGGAGCGCTCCAGCTATCTTTGATGCTGTGAGAGCTAAAATTTCACAGGATTTGAAAACGTATCTGCTGCTTGGTCCTGATCAGTAAGTAATTAGTCAGTAATGGACACAATACAAATGAAAATTTCCCTCGTATAGGGTTTATGCACGTTACTTCATCACCGCCATCTTGGTGTACCGTGAACAAGAGATTTCTCATTAGCTTCTTTAGTTATTGTCCACCAACATGGCCGCCAACCCATTTTTATTCGAATCTCTGGAGACTGGTTGCATACCCTCTACAGGGGACACAGATTTAAAGATTTGAATTGCTTCTTCGGATACACGTCTTGGGATCTGTTTATGTCGCGGGATGATCGAGGGCGCAAGCCATCGTTAACTTCACGTTTCGGATTTTTCCCGCGCCCGCTCGACTATTCAGAGAAGCACTGCTAGGAGTCTGTTGTTAGTATCTCGGAGTTAAGCATTGAAAAATAACGAAATTAATTTTAATTTATGCATAATTATGTTATACATAGGACGATGTAAGCCTTTCTTTTTTATTGGTGTAAAGGAGTTTACTCGAGTGACGTCATGAGTCGAGGAAAGCAAAAACTACAATGTTTAAAATAAATAGATTGCATTTGTCAGCACGTGTGTACTCTGATAACGCAAATGCAAAGAACATCAGTCGCGCTACCCGCCAGCTGCTTGTAGCGTACTTCTTTGTTCGTTCGACGTCATTTGTACGTTACCAGAGTACAAACACACGGTCAGATCTACCCGTTGATTCGACTTTGTTGTCAATTTTTACCTGTATCCCTCGCAACATTTTTTATCTTTACGCAGCTAGTACTGACATCTTGATCACGGCGCATGACACTTGAATAAGTTCTAATTAATTAGTCTATGTTCATTCTCATCAAGGTCCCTGACTAGTTGTGTTTACCATCTTTGCCTACTCGCTAGTTAAGGTTCTTTTTTTAATACTGAAGTGTTTCTTTACTTAAAACAGTCTTAAAGCCAACATCGGAGGACTGCGCCAAAAGCCTGATTCATTTTACGACCAGCGGTATTACACTGAAGTGATTTTCGACTTCAAGGCGCTGGATGGCGTCAAGCGTTACGTCAGATTTCGTCTGATACCGGCTGACGGGTCACCAGAAACTGGTTTGTTGTCAGAGGAAGTACAGTGGCACCCATGGTGAGTTAAGGTAGCAGTTACTGTAAGAGCCTAAGTGATGGCGAGCTTGCTGTGCCTGCGTCGTTTTTTATTTGGCACAGCTTAGAGTGGAAAAAACCTACAATCATATCTTTAATACGTAATGTATCCCGAATTTGTGAGGACGGTGTCTCCTTCTGCTACTGCGCATACGTGCTGCGCATCTGGTAAAGTCCCCCGGCCACTATTGTAAATTATCCCTGAAAAGCCCTGATGGGGAGAACATAATTAAGTCTGTATAATGTATGTATAATATTTTCGAGATTAACTTGGGGTAAACCACGCATTTTGGGGGGTTAGCAACTGAACGCTTCAATATGGAAAAAAAAATGCCATACATAGTTAGGTAGTTTGAAGCTGTTTAGAATATTTGTTGATTTATTTTCTGTGAAAAATGCTTGATTACACCTCTTGCCACACAGACACTAACCGCGCATAAATACTTGTGGATTAGGAGACACGGTCCTTAAACAGGTTAAAATATTTCTATTTTAATGTCTGGCATATCATGAACGTTTGTTGAAGCAGCTAAAGGGAGAATGGACGGCAGAGGCTCGACAACTTTGCTGAGAAGGGCAAAAGACTATCTGGATTATGTGTCGCTAGAATTTATTTCAACCTGTCAAGGTTATTATTTTCTAGATTCCTTTTAGACGTGGTTAACATCTATATTATATATTATTGTAAATTTCTTATTAAAATATTAGTATGTAAACACTTGCGTAATTCAGCCTATGGGCTGCTATGTGATTTTCAATAACACCTACCTACTACTACCTACCATGTAAGGCAATCACTTCTGAGAGGAAAGTGCGGTTTTTTTTCTAATCTCCTGAAATAGTTTAAGACTTCTGCTGGCTCTGCTATTTCACACTTTTAAGATTTTTCTTTTGAGCATGTCATTGTCTTCTTATTAGGGTATATACGAAAGAGCGCCAGATGAGACGTTACTCCAGACTATCTCAAGCGTGAGTATAGAGAGCGACTGAGCCGAGGATCTCTTGAGTACAAACTCCAGTTACAACTGTACAAGGCCAAGATGACGACCTACCGACAACACTTCAAGTCGGAAGGGAATGGGACGAGAGTACGCATCCATGGTTTGGACTTGGCTGACGTAAACATCACGTCACTGTTGTCTCCAACGGCAACTGAGCGTCTGAAGTTCACTTTTCTCCCACCTTCTCCTTCGATTGGCATATTGCCAGCTCAGTCTATCGACGACACCAAATGTTTGTTATTCCCATTAGGAACGAAGTGTATCGTTGGTCTCAAAGTTGCGATCCATGAGATAAGTAAGGTCGTCCAGAGCACAAGGCGTCTTATCTCATCCGGGTGGAAACTGGAAGCAGTCAGGAGCGGGAAACTGATGCTACAATTTCTATTTCACTGACAGGTAGAGTAAATGACAACTTGATTTAAACCCAAAAGTACACCTATCATTCACACAACCAAAACACGTTAGCGTGTAACATCACTTTTATATTTGACGCTCGTTTAAAAAACAAACAAAATATAGTCCGGTCGTATATTGCACTTACATTTTGTTGCACACATGTGAGGAGACAATGTTTATGGGATTTAACTGTTTAGCAAATTTTAGAAGTGACTAAATGCAACTGGCAAGGTAATTTGGTATATGTCATGAAAATTAGATTAGGCGTTGAGGTTAACGAGACAGACCTAAGAAGAGAATGAGTTCAAAGAATGTATTCCCAAACACGTCGATTATGCAAATCTAATGTATAGCCTCCCACGCAGTCGTTTTTAGGGGTCTTGTATTTCACCTCCTCCGCCACAAACGCCTGCTTAACTGAACGCCACATTCCTTTCCCAGGCTAAGCCAATCACATCGAACTTTCTAAAATTCTGGAAAGGTTTTTTTTTGTAATTTGAAAGTTTTTATTTGTCAAATATAACATTTACAAGAATATAGCAAGACAAATACAATATAAATTACTTAATATGCTAAACAATAAGTATTCACATTATAAATATTTTCTTTTAATTCTGGAAAGTTGCCCTTCGCTTCAGGACGCTTTTCACGGGAATAATTCGACATGGGCGGAGAGAGAGCTTGAGCGAGCTCTGAGCACCGTGTGCTCTAGGTTCAAAAAGTTTATTGTTTAAATGCCTATCAACTGATGCCTATCAACTGAGAGGAAATAGCGATATTTAGCCGACTAGTTATGGAAAGTCGCTGATTTTATCAAGCTTTACTTTCAATCTTTCGATATTCTCGCCGCTGGTCCGTTGTAGCTGTGTTGTTTCACCTCTTGTGAATTTGATGAAGGACCAAGTTCAGTTATTTAAGAATGGCGTATCTTCAGTTAGTCTGAGTGATTTGGGGGAAGGAGAGCCTTCGGTAGATCTAGACTGTAGCGCTCATTGGATCTATCGAGCGGCGAGACAGCAAGCTGCATAATTTCACCGTCCGCTTCGCGCGTGAACTGAAGAAAATAGGAGGAATCGTCGCAGTCTATTCCATCGGTGTTTGATAACTTATGAATCGCTTCTCAGGACGTTTTTGGGTTAATGCAGAACCACAAGTGATAGAGCTTTGTTGTATGTGTAATAGAGCGTTTTCATTCACGTGACTACCAGCCATATTGGTTTACTGAACAAATGAAAGTATTTGCATAAAAATAGAGTTCAATTCCAGATCTAGAGGTTTAGTTTGGGACACCAACATGACCGCTGTTTTCTTTGCTTTGGGAGACCAACATGGCTGCCCGTGACGTCATGTGAAAACACTGCCTCTATAATTTCACGTCAGGATACTGACGTACGTTTGATCGAGTGATAAATGCTTCAGATTTCAAACTTAATCGCGTTTAAATTCTTCTTTGCGTTGTCAGATTTTAAAAGTCTCTTGTAACACGTATTGCTCTAAAAGGAAATCGACTCCAGCAAACTGTCTTTGCTACAGGACGGTTATTAATCTCGTACCCAGAGTCCTCAGGCTCTTTGGCCAGCGGTTAGTTGCCAGGAGAGACTCTGGGATAATGGGAAAAAATAAATTTTTTGATTAGAGAGCTTAAGCAACGACGACGGCAACGGCAACGAGAACAACAAAACAATAGGCTTAATGAGCAAAAAAATGGCTCTGCACGTGCGTTTTACATTTTGATACATTTCTTTGCCGTCCTCAGCAAAACAGCAACGTGAAATTTTAGGTTTTGTGGAGAACGTGAGCGTATGACGGTGAACTCTTCTTTCTTTTTCCCAACTCCAATGCCGTTTTTACTAATTTAGCTCCTGGATAGGTCGCCAGCAAATTACAAGTTAAACAAGTTGGAAATATCGCGAAAGAGTTACAATAACGAGAAGTAACATTTTGAAATGACGTTTTCGTTGCCGTTGTCGTTGCTTAAACTCTCTATTTGGCTGCCTCGTAACGGCTTCCATTGTTTTTCCCAGATTTTCTGAAAATGGCAGTCCATTATCCCAGAGTCTCTCCTGGTGGCTTATCGCTGGCCAAAGAGCCTGAGGACTCTGGGTACGAGATTGGACGTTTATAAATTCGCGAAAGAAAAAACACGAATTACGATCATTTTACTTGTCATCGGTTGACAATAGCTCGATCGTGATTGGCTAGGATGCCTGGGAGACAAACAATGGGAAAGGAATGTGGCGCTCAGTCAAGCAGAGGTTTGTGGGGAGGAGGTGAAATATGAGTCCCCTAAAAACAACTGCGTGTGAGGCAATCTAATATATTGATGATAACTTATTCTTGGATAGACGCTGAATCTTTAAACTGTAAGTTTTAAGTTAAATCAAATGCGATCTTCTGGCGAGGATGCACGTTTGCTTGTTTTGATTTTATTTGAAACGTCTTCTAGAAGGTTTAAGCTGATTCATCGATTCTTAGTTTTGTTCATGACGTCTGTAAAAAGCTTTTTAGAACAACTATTTGAGTTCACTCTGTATCCACTTTTGACTCTTTAAACGTCGTATAGGGCGTTGATATTATCGACGGCCAGAGTTGTTTTTCAACCAAAAACTACCTCAGGCATTGAGTTACAAAATAAGAGTGGGCGTGTTTGAACCCCTTAAAGACGCTATAAGTCCGATTCAGGGAAATATAGGCCAGTAAATCCTCTTATTTCTATTACCTTTTGAGTCACTTTAAGTACAACCCCTGAAAATGAAAAATATAGGGACCAAAGGAAAGACAGACATGTTCAAGTTGGACAATTGGGGCAATGACTTTGAAAGAGGAGATATCGACGAATATTCCATAGAGGCGATGGATGTGGGTGAGCTAGTGATGATCCATCTTCACAACGATGGGGGAGGCTGGTGGTACAAGAATCCTGATTGGTTTGTTATCAAGATCTCAGTCATCAGCTCCAAACAGGAGGATCCATTTGAGTTTCCCTGTCATCGCTGGTGCTGTCGGATTTGGTTGTGTTTGAAGGGAAAGGTGCGTTCCTATTGTTGATAGTCAAATTAAAGTTTCTAATGCCGTTTTCAATTTCTGGAGTGCAGTTCGAAGCTCTCGTGAGTTTTTGGTACTTTGTAATAGGGTTCTCACGTTTGTAAGGATTGTTTATCATTTATGAAGTAGCTTGAAGTTCACTGGTTCGTTTTAATCGCGGCAAGTTGTCACTTCATTAAGCGGAAGAACAGTAACCTGCTAAAAACGGCTAAACAAGAACCTTTGAATTGTCAAATGGGGATTTTTGGCACAGTTTCTCTTTCTGAAGAGTCGCTCGAAAGGGCACTTGTAAATAAACTACTAAAGAAGTAGAATAATGTAAACGTAAGAGATTAACTTGAATTACTGTGCAAGCAAACATGCGCGTAGTACAGCAGTGCTGGGTTTCTTGGATATTTTGCTTGATGGCACAAGTTCACTTTGAGTCACTGTGTCAGGCAACAACCGAAACGTCGGTCGGGCAAAGCCGCTTAAAACTTGAAGTGTTCTTCATTTTGGCAGTGGGGGGAGGTGTGTTTGATAGTACGAAGCTTAATTTGCCTAATAAGTAGAATATCTTCAAACTTTACAAGCAAGCAGTTTTGACCTTTTTGCACCGCCATCTTTGTAGCCATCCTTCCCTTCCAAGATCAGCCAGACGCTGTTACGACCCAGAGATTTCTTGAGCTGCAGCAGCGTCAGGAGAGTTACAAGTGGGACAGGTCAGCGGGCTTTGAAGATATGCCTGGCATCTACAGGCTGCTAAGCACAGTGATATACCGAGGGATTCACAGTTCTCTAATGAAGCCAAAGATTCCATCGAAGAGGACCAAAAGAAGGCGGCCCAAGCCCTTGGCCTGGCTCATCTGGCGACTCTTTTTGAGAGCTGGGATAACTTTGACGATTTCCAAAAGATCCTCAAAAGGCCTTATGGTGGAGTACCGAAAATTGTCGAAAATGACCGATGGATAACCGACAGCGTGTTCGGGTCGATGTTTTTGAATGGTTGCAATCCGAATGTTATTAAGCGTTGTGAAAAGTTGCCGAGTAATTTTCCTGTAACGGAGGAGATGGTGAAAGGTGTTTTGGATCGTGGGCTGACACTGGAGCAAGAGTTGAAGGTATGGGATGGATTTAAAAAAAGTGCGGCAAAAGTATGAGTTACCCCACTACACGTGACTGTTAATGTTACACTTTTCTCTATTCCGAACTGCATGGGTAGACGTGACACAAATTCGATTGATGCTTATGCACTAAATTCACTTTGAAGTTTGTTGCCTATATGGTGGGACCGGTTAGCCGGTTAGCCGCCGACCGGTTAGCTCACTTGGCAGAGCACCAGACTACGGTGCGGGAGGTCGTGGGTTCAAACCCCGGCCGGACCAACACTCAGGGTGAGTGCTGCCTTTGTAATCACATATGAAAACGGTTAGACTTTCTAGTCTTCTCGGATAAGGACGATAGACCTTAGGTCCCGTCTCACAGTACTTTCACATAATCTGACTCTGTAGGACGTAAAAGAACCCGGCACTAGGGACGCAACAAAACTCTGGCTGTGACCACCCCTAGTGCCTGTCCTAATTCGATATTCACATTATGGGGGCACTCGTTAATTACTTCATTAATTGTAAACTGCACAAGAAGTCTGGTAAAGTCCCCCGGCCAGTGCACACTAAAAAGACCAAAAACTTTGCTATATATTGCCAACAGATACTATTCTCCTGGACCTCTTCTTCCGCCAATATATAAAAACCTTAAAAAGCAGGTTTTTAAGGTCACTGGAGCCTCTCACGTTGTTTTCTAGCCAATCCGACATGACATGTGAAAGCCCTGTCTCGATTACAATTCTGACTGCGGTTTATTGAATTAATTTTATGCATTAGGATTGCCACGTGTACATTGTAGATTACAAGGAGCTTGAAGGTATTACTTTCACTGGAGAGGGCGGAGAGTCCGGTCACACGGCCAGTCCAATGGGACTCTTTTACGTCAAGAGCTCCGGTGACCTGGTGCCTATTGCCATTCAGCTGTTCCAGCAACCGAGTGACACCAACCCAATATGGACTCCTGGCGATTCCCAATATGATTGGCTACTGGCGAAGATGTGGCTGCGTAATGCTGACTATCAAGTGCATCAGGTATTTATCACCAAGTCAGCTTTTTGTATGACTGGGAGGTCTATTTTGAAGTGGCTTATGTAAATGCTTCAGCCTAACTGAAAACAGTAAGTTGTTTTCTTGTCAAATACCTTTATAAAAAAAGAATGGGATAATTTAAAAATGGCTTGACGGCCTATTTGATCGTCAAAAGTAGGATATTCGGGGTCAAATGTTCTTCTTAGTGTGAGACGTTTCATCCGTAAACAGTACAAGAATCTGGTTCGCTTAATTGAGCGCAGAGGACAGCGCTCAGTTCCTCATTAGTCATGCACCTGATGGTGGACATGATGCATATTTCTTTGACGATTTTGTGGCACGGGAATCCACTGATTCGGGTTAACTGAATTCAAGTGAAATACCGTAAAAGCTCTATTAACTCTTTCTTGTCCGGCTCTGCAATTTACCGGTCGCTGAAGACCGGTGCTTTGAAAACCTGTAACTTTTCCAAATCCCGGACTATGTTTGAAATGAGCCATTATTATTGCCAAATCCTGAGTTTCTTAGACTTTATCACTCCGTAAACGTATTAAAAGTACCGATTTTCCTTGAATATGACTGTTTATTCTGTTGCAAAACCAAAAAACGCTCTAGGACAACACCAAAAATAAGCAACTTTGTTTTGAAGTTTTGAAGACAAAAAATCCCTCTTCAAGCTAAAAGTCTATATTGGCAATAAACTTCAACTCAACTTCTTGCAATCTGTTCCAATTTGCCCGCTCAATTCCTTAGCCCGACCTGGGTAACGCTATTTGATTTCAGTTGCTCTCACTGGTCTGACATGTTTGCATTTGTGACCCAATGGAATTCTGGGATATACTTGGATAACTGCCGCGTGTTAGTCCGCCAATTTCCATTTCAGATATTTTTCATAAGTGTCGAGCCACCCGGTCCTGCTGGCAAACTATTGCACTGATTGCATTATTTACAAGTCAAAACTCGCCAAAACTGCCAGGCCAGGTTCCGGAATCTACTCACAGAATGACTAGGGACACAACTTCACTTTGTGAGTCACCATGACTCGATCGAAACCTTTCGGCGGCTAATTTGGTGTGAAATTGCTTCCCACCTCTGTCTTCTTTCGGAGGATTGCCTTTACCCACCAACCCAGCTTTATGATGCCAGGCAGAGGGCTTCTGTGGTAGAAAATGGCTTGAAAAACACACTTATAAATTAAATACGTACGGAGTTGTAGCTGAGTGATCGTTTAAAAATAAACGACAGCTAAAGTGACAAGCGTGACATGAAAGATAGAGCCTTCAAATTTGTGGACCAGAGAGATCTCCGTGGTAACCCCTTATATGGAATAACTAGATCGATTTGACCTCAAACCCTCGAAAATTACAGGAAAACACGTACAAAATGGCGGACAAGAACGAGTTAAGGAAAAAAATTAGGTCACGTGACCAGTACTTTTTACACCAAATACTGAACGCGATGGCTAAGCTTAGCTTAAGCATAGGCTTATAATGAGGATTTTAGAGCAAGAGGTGTTGTTTTGGCCTTAGGGTTAAAGATCTGAGGATTGGAGTAAGGCTAGATTGGTAGGTTAGGTTAGGTTAGGGTTAGGGTTAGAATTGGGGTTAGGATTGGGGCTAGGTTAAGGCTAGGGCTAGGGTTGGGGTTAGGTTAGGGTTGGAGTTAGGGTTGGGGTTAGTTTTAGTTATATGTTTAGCGTTAGGGTAAAAATACACAGTGTTCTTGCTTCCACACTTCCCTTTGCTACAACACCAAGCTCTTAAGGCCTGTTGCAGGTACCCACCCTCTCCAACTCTCCGTCGTTTGCTCTGAATTTCACAAGCTTTTGCAGAAATACTATTTTCAGTGACTTCTTCCAGTTTGCGTGGTCCACAGTTTGAAAAAGTAAAATTAGTATTTTTTGTTAAGCCCCCCATCTCTATTAACCCCCCTCTATTAACCCCCCTCCCTCTCTAATAACCCCCCGTTTGGTAGTCGGTTTTGTAATAAGCCGCCCCCCTCCCTTAGGACACATGATTTTGTAAATAGTCCCTCTTACGAAATCCACGTCATGCGGCCCAGTTCCTTTGTTTTTAAACACATAATACCGTTTGCTACTCTTTATTAAATAATAAAGTTTCACTGCAGTTGTTTGAGTTTTGCGGTACAAAAGCTATTTTAAGACGAAAACAGCGTGTTTAAGATTTGAAATAAGCCCCCCCCCCCCCACCCCCTCTATATTAAGTCTCCCTCTCTAATAAGAGCCCATTAATGAGGCCTGAAATTCAATAAGCCCCCCTTAAGAAAACTTTAAATTATTGTTTAGCTGTACTGATATTTCCTGTTGTTGTTACATGGGATCTTCCAGTCAACATTAGACCATAACCCCGTTGAAGTGCTGAATTTTTTTTCAGGCTTCTTTTTGCAATTGCAAAAATTGCGTTCTAACTGCGAGGATCATTTCTTCATTTCATTTCCGCATTTCATATATGATTTATTTCTTATATCATTCACGGGAACATATGAACCCATAATTGACCTGCGCCCAACGTCAGTGCCTTCATAGCTCAGTTGGTAGAGCATCGCACCGGTATCACGAGGTCACGGGTTCAAACCCCTTTGAAGTCCTGAATGTTTTTCAGGCTTCTTTACAGTATTGCAAAAATAATTGCATTCACAACTGCAACTATCACTTCTTCATTTCATTTCATTTCCACTGTTCATATATGATTTATTTCATATATCATTTACACTCATTTCTTTTACCTTAACATATGAACTCATAATTGACATTCTTTCAGGTATCCCATTCGACAGTTTTGAATTTCGCGGGAGCAGTTAAAGAACACGTCCGCTTCGCTCAAGTGAACTTGGTTGTAATATTAAAAGCGACCCTGTGATACAGAGGGCCACGCCTCTAAAACACATCTAAATAAACTCACTATTCTACAGAAGCGCGCCCTACGCTTAATTCACTTTGCAGACAGAAATGAGCACACTACCTCTTTACTTGTCAAAACTAACGTTTTACCTTTAAGTTTTCTTTATGTCCAAGCGGTCTCAAACTTAATGTATGATATAAATGCAAAACAAGCACCGCCAAATATTCTAAATCTTTTCTGTAGAACTTCTAGCATGCGCGCCCTACGCTTAATTCACTTTGCAGACAGAAATGAGCACACTACCTCTTTACTTGTCAAAACTAACGTTTTACCTTTAAGTTTTCTTTGTCCAAGTGGTGTCAAACTTAATGTATGATATAAATGCAAAACAGGCACCGCCAAATATTCTAAATCTTTTCTGTAGAACTTCTAGCATACACAAACATGCTACCCGCTTGTCAACCTCTCAGAACTTTTTTATTAAAAATTCTAGAATCGACCGACAAAAATACTCTTTTTCACGTGTTGGAGCAAAAGTGTGGAATGGGATACATGAAAGAATAAAAAAGTTGCCAAAAAATAGTTTTAAGAAAGAAATGAAAAGAGCATTATAAAATATTTAAGATAGTACGCGCCCACTCATTGGTCAATAGGTGTGTTTAGATGAGAGTATGTAAACACGGTTGTGACGTCACACTGTTTGTGTTTCCCGGTACAATTTGAAAACATTTCAAAGCTTTCGCAAGACTCATAAAGCAATTTCAAGTACAAATATCAAGGAAATAAAAAAAAAGAATTGCCAAATTTCGATTTGGGTTTAGCTATCTCTTCCCCCGTGAGCCCGAGGAAACAAAGCAAAAGAAAAACCACAGCGCTTTCCCTGCCTCGATGATCGTGAGCTACACGACCTACAGCGAAGCTAAGAGGACAAAATATGCAACAAAATAGGCAGTAAACGTTTTTCAAGGTAATTTTTGCATTAAGCACTACAACAAAATTCTCTATAAGACATTCTTTATTTTAAAAAATGTACACGAAAACGTACACCAAACTAAGCGTATATGCTACAGACTGTAAATGCTTCAAATCAAACTTTGCGCGTCCGATCGGTTGCCGTGTTTTGGCTGTCAAATTAGCGTAAAATGTATTTTCTCTGAGACCTCAGCTTAAAAATATACTACAACCTGGATCCGCTGCTTGGGCTCTGATTCCTATCCAGCAAAACTTTACAAGGCACGATGAGCGATTCAACTTCTCAACCTTGTTCTCGGGCTGCCAATTCGGGCAAGTTCACGCCACTTTCAGAAGCGGTCAAGCACAGTGCAATTCATTTCCAGCTTAAACAAACTTCTTATCTTGAAGTTCTTTCCTCACCGATTCGTATAGTATGGGCATTTCTTCTGGTTCTCGCCGAGCGTTCGGTATTTTTCTGCACGATTTCAGAGGAATCAAAGCTTTGACCAATATGGCGCTTGCATGATGCTTGCCAAAAATTTCAACTTGATTTTGACTTTTATAACGCGAATTCTGATTGGTTCATGTGCTGTCAGTTGCGCGTTATGATTGGCTATTGGGAAGTACGATTGTTCAAAGCGTGTATTGAGAAAATCTATTTCAATCAAGAAGTAAATAAACAAATGTTCCCTTCTTTTGTCGAATTACTTTTTAGAAATATTTTATAAAAGCAATAGAGGACTTTTTTCCGTGTTTACATAGCCTCATATGACTGCGTCTCGGGTTTGCATAACTTTCTCGAATTCTCCCAACCCCCCCCCCCCCCTCGTGAGGCTATGTAAACACGGAAAAGTCCTCTATTGCTTAACTATTTGACATTTTGAAAACTGAAGATAGCTACATTGAAATCGATAAAATAATATTTGATCTAAAGAATCATTAGAGAAGACGCAAGTGCAAATACTTTTATTATCTTAGTATCTCAAGCTCTTCCTCTCTCTTTTGTTTTCTTTTGTTTTGTTTTTTTTCTTTTGTTTTTTTTTGTTGTTGTTGTTTTTTGTTTTTGTTTGTTTGTTCAATCTCGCACAAATACACTTATCTTTTTTTTCTCTTTTTTAATCCTGTACTGTAATATAATTGCCTCTGTTTCAATAGACTGGCCTGCCATGATTAGCTAAGCTACCTGTAGGTCAGTCTAAATTGTATTGTTATATACCTACACTTTCACTCAACAAAAGGAGTACTGCGATTGGTTGATTCTTGGTCACGTGCCCCTGACCAAATTCAAATGTATCCCGACCGGGATACAATTCCGCAATTGTTGCCCGCGCGCCCGGATACAGCAGCACGTGATTAGTGCATGACTAAAAAGTGGCATGATCTTCAGCCGTGCTCACGTCAGCTTGATTGACGAGGCGGACCTGGGAACACTGCCAGTTTTCAGTTTTATAAACCAACGATAATACAAACGTTATGGAACCCGAGACTAAAAGAAAACGTTTTTCTCAAGTATCAGCCGAAGAAATTCAGCATCTAATAGGAGGAAAAGATTCGGAAAATACAAGAAAGGCATGTTCTACTTTTTCAGGTACTTTTAAACGTTTGTAAATTATTCATTCGGCAGGCTTGTGAATAAAGACGTGTTTTTGTAATGCCGTCTTTGTTTGTTTGTCAGTTTATTTTGCTGTGATTGTTGAAGGGAAAGTGTTGGTATATAACAAAGCACTTAATGTATGATCCCTCGGGAAACTAGTTAGTTTTGTTTTCCCTCGAGTCCTGATGTTTCCCTCGACTTCGTCTCGGGAAACATCAGGACTCTCGGGAAAACAAAACTAACTGTTTCCCTCGGGACCATACATTAAGTGTATAATATTTCTATTCATTTTATTTTTAATAAAACTTTATGAACCTTTAACCTTTATGAACCTTTTTTGACCTGCGCCCAACGTCTGTGGCTTCATAGCTCAGTTGGTAGAGCATCGCACCAGTATCACGAGGTCACGGGTTCAAAACCCCGTTGAAGTACTGAATTTTTTTTTCAGGCTTCTTTACGCAATTGCAAAAATTTCGTTCACAACTGCGTGGATCATTTCTTCATTTCATTAGACCATAACGAAAATAACGTGAGCCCACAGAACGCTTTTTAGTATCGAAATTATGACGCACTTTTTTTTATTGGTTATTTTTTTACGAGTTTCCCAAGCCTTGTTGGCAGGGTTGATCAAACGATAAAGCATCTGTTCGTAATGCAGAATGTTGGATGTCGTTGATCTGATCAAACAAGGCAAACCATTATTTTTTTTTTCAATTTTGCGTCTAAGCTGTGAAGTATGTTCCTCCAACACGATGTTGGATGAAACTGTTTGCTCATTTAGCGGGGCATAGAATATCCATCTACAGTATAAGTAAAGTATGGTTTTGTGTCTTTTGTTCCGAAGTTTTGCACATATGTTCTTTCAACCCACCTGGTGATGGAAGCATGTGCCTTGGCTGTGTGGCGTCAGCTACCAACAGTGCATCCCGTCTTCAAAGTTCTGTTTCCTCACCTTCGATCTGTCATGGCCATCAATAATTTCATAAGACGCGAATTTCTGAATACAGAAGCAGGCAAGGAGCTTTTGAGGAGGTCGTATAAGACATTCAAGTTCGGCATGCTATCACTCCCTGACATGCTGAAGGAGAGAGGTGTCGATGATGTGACGAAACTGCCAAAGTTTTACTACCGGTAAATACGTTTTTTAACTTCCAGTATGTGGTTTGGCCTAGTTTTCACTATTTGTTTAAATACCACTTAAATTTAAGGTGGCGAGCATTCAGGTGTAACTCCCTCAACCACATCATCAAAAACTATGCGATCCGTCAAAGGAAATGCTACGAGATGTTGGATGACTACACACATTACAACAAACAAT
Source organism: Pachyseris speciosa (assembly GCA_016490735.1). NCBI lineage: Eukaryota > Metazoa > Cnidaria > Anthozoa > Scleractinia > Pachyseridae > Pachyseris > Pachyseris speciosa. The sequence continues at coordinate 118,824 of JAEMWC010000670.1, forward strand.
TTTTCAAAAGGCATTTAGAAACCCTTTGGATCAACTTATCAGTGTTAAAGGTTCCCTCGCATGCATGTATGAAGTCTTCAGAAACTTGGTCAAAGTTGCGATGAATTGAAGAGTAGAGGGCTGTGGGAGGAAAGAAGAAATATTAGGAAAGTACTTCATTCTAATAAAGAGGACCATGCAGGCCATTGCTTCCTTACAGCGTTTGCACCTTTGAACATAACGGATCTGAAGTTGATTGAAGCTTTCCATCTATGTAGTCTTTAAAAAGCTCATGGTCACTATACAGTATATGAATTAAGGAATGCTCCGCAGTTATTTTCTCGCATATTTTCAGTGATGATGCCCTTCGTCTGTGGAAAGCCATCGCAGACTTCATCCAAGACGTTCTCTCCATTACTTACAAGTCAGATGATGACGTTGCCAAGGATACCGAGCTTCAAGCCTGGTTACAGGACGTACACGACAACGGTTTTCCCGCAAGAGAGGGCGAAGCAGGCCACGGATTCCCAAAAAGCCTTGCAACACGTGATCAGCTTGTTCACGTGCTCACATGCGTGATGTTCACATGCTCGTGTCAGCATGCCGCAGTGAACTTTGGATTGATGGACGTTCAAAGTTTTGTTCCTTTCAGTCCTTCGCTGATGCGCTGTCCGCCACCCACCAAGAAAAATGAAGCTACTTTGAAGTCCATCATGGAGACGCTGCCCAACAAGTCTCAGGCTATGCAGCAGATTGCTTTGATGTACGTACTGTCACAATTTGCCGAGGATGAGGTGAGGGTGAAACATTTTTCAACGTTTTTGAGCAGTTACTTGCTTCCCCAGTAGTGAGCTTAAAACTGTGCTCCCTAAAAGCAGCAGACACTGGAACATGTCTCCGTAAAGGTCTTGTTTGGAAACGTAATCTCGCCAATTCGCATTTAACGCGCCTCTACTGGGACGACGGAGGCTATTTTTAACTGGGGGTAGGGCTTGAAAACGAGCGCTAGGGGCACGAGTTTGTATGGGGATCCGCGGTCATCCTCCCCCAGAAAGTTTGAAATCTTGGAGCTCGGAAATGGTATTTGTCAGCATTCTCCATGAGCTGCTTGTATCTCTTCAAATTAAAAGAAGGAAGTGCACGCTGGCAAAATGTTGAAAATGCGTCACAAAAAGTCTCCCAAGGGGTTTTGTCCAAGGTTTTAGCTCTGTAAATTCTCGTCACTAAATAAAGCAAATACGATTCGAACACTAATTTAGTCTTTTGACTACCTTTATGTTTTTTACGTCTTTTCTCAAATACGAACTAGTGAGTGTGAATCTAATTAACCTTAATTGAAGTAGTTTACTATTCAGTCAAAACTGTTATGACAACAACTTTATCACACGTGAAAAATTTAAGTAATAAATTAAAGTGAACTATATAGAAGATAGGATCCCTTGCTTAAAAATGTCTCTGGAATGACGTCAATAACGGTTAATAGCAGTAACTAACAAGCGCCATTGTATTACAAATTTTTCGTTTTCTTTTTCTTCTTCTTTGATTTTTCAAACATACCTCATACTAAAACAAAATAAAATGTAATCCTCCGGCTCCGCCGTCCCTGCTCTAGGGGTAGATCAGCTATCTACCATCTACGATCAGTCTATTAAAGTGTCTATATCGTCTTCTGGTTTTTGGCGGTTCTGATATGTACATAAGGAGTAGATAGCTGTTCAAAAAGGTTTTTTCGAATTCCGCCGTGTTTTTGCCCTGAAATCGGCGTTCAAATTTCCCGCTTGAGCCACGCCCATCAAACTTGACCGAGCTAGTAAGGGGCATGGGTATATTTCTGATCTGACGTCACAAACTGCTTTGCATGCATGTTTACAAAGACTTAATGAGATGCAAATCAGTTTGTGACGTCAAATCAGGAATAGACCACGCCCCTTACTAGCTCGGTCAAGCTTGATGGGCGTGGCTCAAGCAGGAAATTTGAACAACGATTTCAGGGCAAAACCACAGCGGAATTCGAAAAAACTTTTTTGAACAGCTATCTACTCCTTATGTATATACCAGAACCACAAAAAAATAGAAGACGATATAGACACTTAAACGTATCTCAAAAATGCAGGGCCGTAGCTAGTATGCGGCGCACTTGCCTCGGTAAAATTGTTGAATTTACCGTATTTTTTCCTTATTATGTGTCTTACGAAAAATATCAACCATCTTTCTAGTTTCACAGTTGCGTAAGGCATAAAAATCAAGAACTACTTAAAAGATACTTCGGAAGGTGAATTTTCAACGATAAAATGGAAGAGCAAAACATTTTTCTCAGGAAATTCTTAAATTTTGGATCCACTTGTATGGCGCCCGGATTGTGTGGTTGAAAAACAAAATGATTTAACGCTTCAAGGGCTTGTTCACTTTACCGCGGCATCTTGCAGCTCACCACGAAAGTTCACTTAACAATTCACCGGCAATAATGGGAGGAACGAGTAGCTCAAACTTGATGGAAGAAGTTCTTTCTTTGGACAAACCGTTTGCTATTTTTGTAGACGGCGTCGACAAAACCAGGATCGGATCGGATCGGATCGCGGATCGGATCGGATCACGGATGGGAAAAGAGTAATAAACACATTGGAGAAATGCTGACATATTGTGACATATTGCGTGACATATTGAAGCGAGTGATTTCCCGCCATGGAAAGTGATTTCCCGACATGTAGTCTCCTTCACGGCTGTCGCCATGGACGAAAGCAAGCGGAAGGGACGCATCATTTTATCATTCAGTTATAATTTCTTTTTTTAATATCATCTCACGTGTTTATTTATCTTTTCTATATTTGATATTATTTTAGCAAGGGCAAGAGAAGAGACGAAAAACAAGGTGGAGAGTAACGTTTTTTAGATGTGACGATTAAAGTGTTGTGTACGCTAGCGATTTATTTAGTTAAATCCATGTTGGCTTCTTCCATGAACTCGCTCAGCTCCTCTTAACCTAAATCACAATTGTTACACGCCAAACGACTTAAATTCCACGAGTATATGGAACTCAGTGATGAACAGTTAGAGATCGCACAATAATTTTGGCCGTCTAGTTGTGAAATCATCACGTATTTTTCGTATTGTAATATTATAATAATCTTTACAAACCCCTTGGCTCTTTTAATAATTATATACTATAACCACTGTGACCAAAAATATGCTCGTTGATAAATTATTTATATGGAAAGCGGCAATTATTTTTTTCAGTGGTGCGAATTCGCCAGCGGAGCTTTTAGGAAACCCCGGAGGGCTAGGCATTTTCTTAAAATGAGTTTTCTCAGTGTGTAGAATAGAATTCGATTTATGGTCTTAAGTTTTCGAAAAAAAATGTCTTTAAATCTAAAATCTCGTCGATCGTCATTGAAACATGCCAGACAAAAGCCTCCAGACTGTAATGGCAACGCACGTACTCGACCTGTCTGACGCCGTTCTGGTCGGCGATCATGCGAATTCACTCCGCTGAAAAAAATACTTGTCGCTTTCCAGATAAAATAATTTATCAACGAGCATATTTTTGGTCACAGTGGTTATAGTATATAATTATTAAAAGAGCCAAGGGGTTTGTAAAGATTATTATAATATTACAATACGAAAAATACGTGATGATTTCACAACTAGACGGCCAAAATTATTGTGCGATATCTAACTGTTCATCACTGAGTTCCATATACTCGTGGAATTTAAGTCGTTTGGCGTGTAACAATTGTGATTTAGGTTAAGAGGAGCTGAGCGAGTTCATGGAAGAAGCCAACATGGATTTAACTAAATAAATTGCTAGCGTACACAACACTTTAATCGTCACATCTAAAAAACGTTACTCTCCACCTCGTTTTTCGTCTCTTCTCTTGCCCATGCTAAAATAATATAGAAAAGGTAAATAAACACGTGAGATGATATTAAAAAAAGAAATTATAACTGAATGATAAAATGATGCGTCCCTTCCGCTTGCTTTCGTCCATGGCGACAGCCGTGAAGGAGACTACATGTCGGGAAATCACTTTCCATGGCGGGAAATCACTCGCTTCAATATGTCACGCAATATGTCACAATATGTCAGCATTTCTCCAATGTGTTTATTACTCTTTTCCCATCCGTGATCCGATCCGATCCGCGATCCGATCCGATCCGATCCGATCCGATCCGATCCGATCCCGGTTTTGTCGACGCCGTTTTTGTAGATGCGTGTTTTTACTTTAGTGGATTCGTAGAAAGCTCGACAACACAGGTAACTTAAATAAATTGAAGCTTAGCATTTGAGGTTTAATCGTGATAACTTTTGTTCAGGAATGAAACTTGCATTTTTGTCTCGACTGGATATAAATACCAATTTACTTGTTTTGGACGCAAAGAAGTAGCTAGCCGAATTGTTTATTTACTGTTTTGCTTGCAAGCGAACGAGTGTTTTCCTCCGCTTTGCTGACTGTACATGTTTTTCGACGTCTGTGTTTCTATAGTGTTAAGAACTGAAAGACACGTTTGCCCTTCTGTTATTAACACGTAATCGCAATGAGTCCTCGTAAAGTATCTCTTATGTTTTGCGCGACGAGGGCAATTTCAGCAAATTTCTGAAAACACAAGTGATATTAATCCTTAATTTTACTCGGCCCCATGCAATTACCTATCCAAACTATCAGGACTGTTTTCCTTTTTCTCTTTTCTACGACTTTTAAGCTTATGTCTAAGTTTAACGTACTACGAAATATGTTTGTTAAGTCCCGGCTAAAAGATCAAACATTTTTATCCAACATCGTGTTTGTCACAGATAACGTTTGGTGGTTAAACGCATAACAATGTTTGACCAAACAGCGGACCAAGCGAGTCCCAAAAAAAAAAATGATTTTTGCGTATTATCGGTGAAATTTTCGACGTTATGTGGTTTATTTGGTTGCTTTTTACCGTTTGTGTACGATAGATTGATAAATTTGTTTTCGAACAAACACACACGTCGACTGTATTGTTTTCTTGTAATGTTTTGAGGTTTTTGAACCGCAGTCAATTTCTATTGACTGCTCTAAATATAAAATATTGGCGCAAGGAAAGCCATGCGGCGTTGCTCAATACCAGTAAAAAATAATAATTGTGGAGCTCCGCTTTTAGGCTTGGCTAAATCTATATATTAGTCTCTTACTTTGCGAAACCTCACAAGCGATCAGCAACAACACGGCGTGATGAACTAGATCAAAATCCCAATAAGAATAATTGACCAATCAGAGGCATCATTTAACAGTAGCGCAATTTCAAAACAAAAGCAAACGACCGCGTTGGGTCAAGGGTGAAAATGGGCCTATAAATTAGGTACCCTGCAAACTGCCCTTGATGTCTTTTTGCTAAACGGTATGTTTCGTTATACCTTGTTTCACCCATAAGAATTACCGTTTGCCAGCAGTCATGATATTGAGTGGGTTTCTGGACTTCCTTTTTGTTGACTTTGGTCTCTTATTTACGAAACTTATGTTTCTTTTTCCAGCGTTTCCTTGGTAACATCTCCCACACCTTTCTGACAGGTGATGAAGCAGAGGATGCAATTGGTCGTTTCCAGGCTTCCCTTCAGGAAATCTCGGATGCGATCAAACTTCGCAATCAGGAGTTAGAGTTGCCTTATATCAACCTGCTGCCAGAGCGAATTCCTGATAGTATTGGAAAATGAAAATTTTCCCCGGGAACAACAATCTCTTACTCGCAAAAAAAAAAAAGTATATTTTAATGATAACGGGTTATTATCAAGACGCAAGCATATCGCTTTGGTTAAAGGGGAATACAATTTCAAAAAAGCTCCAAGTTAGTTTGTACGCTAACTGGATACTTAGAATACGTAGAACTGGATACGTAGAACTGGAAGTCGCAAAAAGTCAGGGTATAGTGTTTGGGAATTAGTAGGAAAGAATGAAAATTCCCAGTCATCATGCCAAAAAGAACGCCTTATGCAATTATTCCTTTGTATAACGTTTAATTTTCAAACATCAAAATTAAAGTCAGGCTACAAAACGATGTAGTCAAAGAAGCGGGAAATAAACTACATGTAATTCGTAGTGTACTTCATTAAATTGGTTGCGGTTTTGTTCTTTTTGACGCGGGATTTTTCTTCACGTTGTCTAAAATCCTAAGACCGTTACTCTAAATCGTATTCTCACAGGCCTTTTAATATTCCTCTGGGACTGGAGGGAGTAGTCTCCTTCAAAGGAAGCTATAGAGGGAGGGGTTGGGGCTAAAAAGGGCTCAAATCCCAGCTATCTTGAAAACGGAGAACTGTTTTCCTTTATGAGGCGGATATTTAACAATTATCCTGCGAAATCGCGCGGAATATCGCCTGTTACTCATCCGACGAGGCCGTAGGCCGAGTTTGCTGAAATCAGGGGATATCCTGCAAGATTGAGCGGGATAATTATTTTATTGCGATTACTCAAAAATAGCTGGCGCCGGGATTATTCTCCGCAACACACAAATTACATGTATCCCAGGGTATCTATTGAGTACGCAATGACCATATTTGTACATTGTCACAAGGTGTTGAATCAAAGGCTCCTGTGAGCTAGCTCATGGATGCATCTTGCTACACTAATTGCGACCTGCATTTGACAAGTAATGCAACCTCTTTCCCAGTCTATCAAACGTATTATTGTGACGGATGTACTCCCGCCCTCGACGCACCCTCCCATCAAAGAGAGCGTTGTGTGTCACCCCGAAAAACGTATGACCTAAACAAATCTGCAGCTCTGTTACAGCTGTCGTGAATGCCTGGGCGGCCGAACTTCACGATATCACGAAACAAACTAAGGTAAATATCCAAGGTTTTTAATCTCGAGGTAAGCGTCGTACAACGGCGGTATTCTCGCACAAAAGTTACAAAACTGTATTTCGCAAGAAAACCTGTCAAGTTAAGTTCTCAGGTTTCTATTTGCTAAACACACAAAACAGACGCTAAATTTTAACGTTACTGTCACGCAACCCTGACATCCCCAACACACTGTTTTTTACCACAAGATTGAACTACTTTCAAAAATAATTTTTAGATTTCAGAATACCGCGGCCATTTCATTTACATACCATTGAAGCTATTTCAGACATTTCAAAAATTTCCGATCTTGTCTTAGATAAGAATCCAATACGTGCCTGTCTCAGTTTAAGCAGTAAAATCGATCATATTTTTCTCCCAAAACAAATGTGTTGCATGTCTAAATACGGGCTTTTATGGTAGAAAAGCTCTGCTGGTTACTTTGTTTATATTTGATTCACTGTAGCGATTGCGGTGTGAATGTATGTTGCGTTTAACCTGATTTGCAACAACACGCAGTACTCATCACGCGATGGGGGATTCAATTCATTGTTGAATGTTCCAATCTTTTGCTCAAACGAATTAGTTGCTTTTGGTCTTTGCCTAAAGCTCCTTAGGATAGGGAAGGTCTTATTTCCTTACTTACGGTCGCAGGAAATTTATTTCGAAACACTTGGTGGCCATAGCATGCCTAGTTTTGTTATACAAACATATGCTTTTGGCGTAGTTTTCTTTCTGTTCTCTTGTCTTGAACTCCAACCGCGCCCTTCAGTGCTAGTGATATCGAAATAACTTGCTTCGATCATTAAGACATTCATTCCTCCCTGCTTCTTCCTCCGGGTGACAAGCCGATAGGAACAGCGATTTCATCATCGCTTTTAAGATATCAGCGTGCAAATTTCGTCGATTTCCATCTTCAGTTCTCGCAGCTTGTGTACGTAATCGTATTAGCTTTCCACTTTCAACTCCACAAATTAAAGTATATTCAAAAGGATAGGACGAAAAATCATCCGCTTTTCAATCTTCACACGCTCTGATCGACGCCATTAATTCATATTCACTGCATGTTATATAAACAGTGGAGCAAGAATCTACGCATTCCATGCAAGTATTTTGTTTTAGTTCCTGTTCAGAGCACCAGGCGGGAAACTTAGCAGAGGGTACGTCATCGAGCTTTTTTCGCCGGGGAAACGTTTGTTTAAGCTAGAAGTCCAGTGAATACTTGTTTGAAAGAAACTGGGCTGTTAAAATTGTTATCGCGTGTTTTACCTGGAAAAATCTTATCAAACCTCTTTAACTAGTGTTGCAATTAGAGCCTTTGGACTCAGCATTTCAGACAACTGAGCACTAGCTAGACAGAAGTCTTCAACGCTTGTATGCTGAGGGCCGGACATGGACGTTTTACACCTAAATAACGAAAAGTCCTTCCCGATGAATACATGACAATGAGATCATGGAGGAAAAGGTCTTCGCTAAAACAGCAAATAGTCTCCTCGCTAAAATCATACTCGTGCAATTTCCACTGTTGTCGTTTCTGCTACTATGTACTACGTGTTCCACATGCTGAGGTCTTGTTGTCAAATACTGTAATACACTTCATGTCCAAAGAAGCTCCTTTCCCACCCCCTCCCCACCCCCCTTTGGGCTACCAAACTGAAATGCCAGAGCTACCCAAACTACCCAGTTGGCAAATAGAATCTCTACAGTGTTAGTGCGCATAAAATAGTTAAAACTGTTTGTGGCTCATGCGCATTCAACAAAACAAGAAAGGAAAATGACGTAAATCATTTGGCATTACAAGTATCCCTCCACGGCACCCAAGCTTTGTTTTTCATGGCTGTAATTAAAGCCATTATGTCTTCCGGTACGATTCCAGGTGGGACCGCGGTTTTCCAGTGTTCATGTATGCGCGCTGTCAGGCGTCGCACAATATCAGGATACTTGCGGCTCAAATCGTGTCGCTCTGACGGATCAGCAGTTACGTTATAGAGAGCCAATTCCACGATATTGGTCTTTTGATCCTGGAAAATAAATAGACAGGCCTGGTTCGTTTTCGTATGTCGGGATTTAATATTCCCCCTACTACCTGTAGCGAACGTCACATTTTGCGGACGTGCCCTCGGTACCTTCATAACTAAGGACCATTTCTACGGATTTGTGAAAAGACAAATTGCGACGGTCTTGGACGTCATTGATTAAAAACCCGTAATTTCTAAGTAATAGATAAAATATGAGCGGGAGACCTTAATGGGCATCTAAAACGGCGAGCCGTAGCCCATAAAGGTCGGACGCGAATATTTTATCTTACTTGGGAAATGAAGCAATGGATTGTGTTTGTCATGTTAATCAGTAGAGATCTGTATTAAAGTTAATACAAACTAATTAGCTGAGCAGGACTCTTTAATGAAAGTTAATGATTTGTTTTGGGGTTTAGAGAGGTATACATGTGACTCAAATACTACCCATAGATTGAGTAATGCGAAAACGAGTTATAGTTTTGGTTTATCAAGTTAAGGAAGAGTGTCAAGTAAATCCGAAACAATCACACTCCGTAAAGTTAGTCCAGATTTAAACCCTTTATGCCATAGGCCTTCCTTTAATCGTTTACGAATAGCTTCCATAAAAACGACGACTTCGGGCCTCCATTTGGTTCCTTATTCCTTGATAGCACCTGACGTCACGGCGGCCATGTTGGTGGAAAGAACAATAGCGAAAAAGTATTTTGGAAATTTGCTTTTATTATTATGCAAACCTTGAGCTACATTTTTCTACAGTTTTAGCACCAACATGGCCGTCTTATCACGTGAGTGCAATCAAAGAATTTAATATCAGCGCAAAATACGTTCACCCTTACAGTGCCAAATAGCCCCTAGGAAGTTAAACAAAGGAAGAGGTTCCAAAGAATGTTCATCTGAATTATCTCTCGTACGACTCAAAGAAGTGCAGCTGAACGGATTCAATGTTGCACATGGAGTACTTAAGTCACAAGTTCCTGAGAAAGTCAAAATACGTAAAAATTGCTCGAAGAAAACTAAAAGAAGTGAACCATTACTGACCCAGATTTCATCCACGTCTGGAGCAACTCCACCCTCCTCCGGGACCTGGTAACAAGTAGCGTTGGGAACGTGCATTAACAACTTCATATCACCATCACGAAGTCCCGCCCCGGTGTACCACGTGTCATACGTCAACAGGAGACCAGGCCTCTTTTCAGGAAAGTCAATATTGAGAAGGACCTCAGTCCTGGGTGATTTCGCGCCAGTTGAAATAGTGTCCCATACGTCAAAGCCGTCTACTGGAATGGGCTTTGAGTCAATAGTGCCACCTATGAAACGTAATAAGCAGTGGTTGGACTGGTTTAAAATGAAGAGGAGGACCTTTCTACTCAAACGCACCAAAATGAGCTCCATACTGAAAATGTCTTATTCAGACGATTACCGCCAGAATTTCCTCTGTCGCGCACAAAACATAGGTGTGATAAGGTCATGTTGAGCCAGCCAAACTAATCTCGGGTTATACTGGACTCTTTGAGCCCCAGCCTTCCTACGACAGGGGTTGATAACGATTGGACCGATTCAGAGTAAAAACGGTGTTCAAGATTAACGTTGCACGAACAAAGGGAAGAAAGCGTGCCTTAAATTCAAAGTTATGTGTAATTAACGGACTCTTGTCCAGAACAGCAAGACAGTTTCTTCATCATCTTTCAAGGAAGGGCTAAGGATTAATACCACGGTCATGCCTAATCCCGCTATACCAGAAATTAAAACTAGATTTTCTTCCTATTCAGACTACTCTTGCCTTATTCCAAGAGCATTTAGAGCTTTCATTATGTTTTGGAAAAGCACGAAAAAATAATCTGAATATAAACAAAAAGTCTCCTATTCTGCACGTATTTTTGTCATTTTCAACCTCTAGGTAGCCTCCTATCGTCACTGTAATTGCTCGTTGTATTAGCTGGCTACCGGCTGTCGACGTGATAAACCAGCCAAGAATGGGTTAAAACAACGTGAAATATCGACTAGGAGAACTACAACAAAACTACCACACCACATGCATGATGCAATCGCTTACACTAGCGTGCATTCACGCCACACGTCACGTAAGCGGAAACGGCCATAAACCGGAAACGATCATACCAGCTACAAATGAACAGCTCTTGGTATTGACACTCTGTCCCTATCTTTACTGTGGGGATTTCTGGCATGGAATTGGCGGACCCATGACTTAAGAAGCGAGTGCTCATTGCACTAACCTACCTCCCGTAGTATTATAAGTACCTGCTAAGTTGATGAGAGTTGGATACCAATCTGTGACGTGAATTAACTGGCGGGATACCACTCCCTTTTGCTTGAGCATTTGACCATGAACAAAAGCGGGTGCCCTCACCCCTCCCTCCCAC
>JAEMWC010000670.1:137500-195000 GCA_016490735.1 Pachyseris speciosa
AATAAAATAAAACTATGACAGAGGTGTCTAATAGGAGTTCAAAGCTGGTTTAAACTGGCTAAAGAATCGGATGTTATTATCGAGGCCTTCCAAGGGGAAGAAGCGACAACCGACAAGGCTCCGAAAACAGGCGACAATCTTCTTCCAAATCACCGACAACCGACAGAAATTGGCAGAAAACGCGCGACAGTTTGTGACAGCGACAATTCACTTTCCATTCCTCTTTTTGTTGTTGTTGGTGTTGTTGTTGTTGATGTTTTTGTTTTTGTTTTTTGCGACAGCGATATTTGTCCCTAACGAAACAAGCGACATACGTAGTAGTAAACGAGCGACAAAGCGACACCAGACCACGCCTTGGAAGGCCTCATTATCTCAACGGGTAAGTTGTTCCAATCAATATTTCTCCTCGGCCAGAAACTAAACTTGTGTGCATCACATGATGCTTGCTGTGGGATAAACTTGAGGGGATGGGCGCAACGGGTACGGAGAAAGGTCTGGTGTTGGACTTAGGTTGGAATAGTCACTTCCGTCTGTTGGTTAAGGGATTTGTAGAGCATGCATAATCTGGCTGTCTGTCTCCTGTGTTGTAATGATGGCCAGTTGACATGGTTCAATGTTTGAGTGTCACACCCTTCTTCTCTTGAGTAGGTTCCAGTTACAAAACGAGCAGCCCGCCCCTGAACGTGCTCGACAAGGTCTATTTGTTATTTGGTCATTAGGGGAAATTGACTTACCACGTTTGTCGGTGATAATGCATTAACCAACACAGACTCTGGGACATTAGACTGCTACTTATGTAGCTTATGCACAGCACACAGGTGGGTTGGAAGGCACATTGTACTTAACAATACTGATATGTCACAAGCTGTTATTACATATGCCAGCCTAGAATTTCGAAAAAAAAAGGCCTAAAAAGCTCACTCCTCGCGGTTTTTCTGCTGTGAGACTCAAGAGATCGACTTGTGGCAAGTCTACCCTGTGCCATATGTTAGCAGTGGAAATTGCCTCATGGAAAAAGCAATTAATGAAATGCACCAATGACAAATATATGGCTTAAAGCAAAATTAGGATTGGTCTTAGATCACCACAGAAATAATCTAGAATTTGAATATGAAAGGTGATCATTACTCCATGCAAAACAAATGGGTATGACCCAAGATCACAGTCCCTGAAGACATTTAGGATATGTGAATATTATGTTTTATCAAGAAGAAGAGAACACCATGTGACAATTAATTTCAGTTAGCGTGAACATGTCCTCGAACAGGTCCTCAAACCATTTAAATAGCTGAAAGTTTACCCAGAATAAAATAGCGTAAGCATTTCTTCTTATGGCCTTCTTTACATGTGAATTTAGTAAGTGGGTGGGTCAGCAGAAAGGTGGTAGTAAAAAAAGGAATGCAAGGACAAGCGTTGCTTACAAGCTTTAAAAAAATCCCCACAGGGTGGGGACAAACATTGGGATTCTGACTTTTCAGATCAGTACATTTCAGTGTATTAGTTTCAGGGGTTATTTTCTCAAAGCTGGTGTTCCGTAGAGCTTATATGTACTGAACACGACAACATACATAGTGGCACATAAGCACTTTAATTCAGACCTATTAGGTCTGTAAAACAAGAATGCATCTGCATAATAGGACTTTACTCAGCCTGATGGTTTGAGAAGTGTAAATTCTTCATGTTCTCAAATGTGTTATATGCATCTATAGAAGCTCTCAAGTTAACTGCTTCCATTGCTGGAAACCATCAGGGATGGTGCATATTAATTTAAAAATGATCTAATTTTATTTTATTTCAATTTCTGAAATTATTGTGGAGTTTGCAAGACAACAAAGATATAGTGTTCAATCCTGAGAGTCAGAGGCTTTCATTAATAATTACCAGCCTTGCAAATGGAACTGAGGTTCCCAGGAGGGCTTTTCAATAAAACGATTGCATGACCCATTATAGGCCATTTGTCATCCCCTAGCAATGATTAGCTGATAGTACTTCCACAAAAAAATATTCTACATGTACTTTTAAAAGATCAGGGTTAACCAGTGACAGACAACTAACAAACTGACTTCCTGTCTGATCAGTATAGCAGCCAATTAATCATCAAACAAAATGGAACCAAAAATCAATCAAGCTCAATCAAACCCAGTTGTTTGATTGGTGTTAGTTGTTTGATTGATTAATCATTGAACAAAATGGAACCAAAAATCAATCAACCTCAATCGAACCCAGTTGTTTGATTGGTGTTTGATTGGTTCAGTATATGTAATTGAACATAATCAAACTGGCAGGAACTTTTCAGTGAGTTCAATTAATCAAAATCACGAGTTCGAACCAATTTAAGTCCGATTTTGTTCAGCTGAAAGACAAAAAGGCACGAGAATCAATAAGCATTCAGTTTCAATTGAATTGGAAAAGATTTACCTCTTATTTCAGCTAAAATCTTTATTGTTAAAGTAATTCAAAATTGATAAAACATGGAAACATGGAATACATGAACAGCACAGTAAGCCATGTCTTTCCCTGGGATATTACACTGACCAGGGATATTCTTATGGTCCCCATCGTCAGTATTAAGTTTTCATAATTTAAAAGAACCATTGTAACTGGATCTCAACACACACAACAGTGTACAGCACATTATTACAAAATAGTCATTACTAGAACTACTACTGTTTTCATTACCTCATAATGACATCTTGCCTGTGTACTTGCATTTGAAATTGAAGGCAACACATACAGGTTTTAGGTTCGATTTAATTACTAGGGACTGAAAGGCACAGTCAGTCTAGGAATGGGCTCTGTTCTCTTTTTAAGTCTTTGTGTCGCAAATCTTCCAGCACATGTATTCAACACGCACCACTGCACAGAATGGTTTAACAGAACATCAGTTTTTTTCCATTTCTCTTTGTTTTTTACAAGTATTATTATTGTTATCAGCGGTTCAGCTGTAAAGCAGTTTGGCGATTTTAATTAAAGGAACGTGTTGATAAGGACTACTCAAACATCATGATAAGCTGATCAATACATCCTATAGAAAGACAAATTTCTCTTTTCTTTTATAATTTTCCCGCGGGCCGCCAAATTAAGGATTAACACACTGTACTACTGCAGGCCCATCAGTTTAGGCTAATTGTAGCCTCTTGTCGACGTTGAAGTGTTCAATTTTCGAAAGTTTGATTATGTTCGATAATTGTTAAAGTGTTGGATTTCTTAACGATTGATTGTGTTCAAATTGAACAAATTTTTGGGTGAGTTCGATTATGTTCGATTACCAAACCCAATCAAAATCAATCAAATGAATTTGGAGTTTGATTGAGTTTGATTACCAAAAGTTCCATTGAGTATGTTGGGGTTAATTAAATGCATTTGCAATTATTATTATTATTATTATCATTATTATTATTATTATTATTATTATTATTATTTTTATTAGTTTGACGTCTTGTGTGATGGCACCCCCTTTGCAGGACTTGAAATTTTTGAATAAAGGTTGAATGAAGTCCCTCAACAATTTTGAAGGTTAAGCTTCCATTTTTGTTTTTTTTTAAAACAGATCATAGCTTAGATTAATCCCATTAATTAATTAATTGCGGTAATATACCTAATATGTTAAGCTGATCAAGGTTTAAGTATGATTATGCTTTTGCCATAATTTTCCAATTGATAGCTACAAAGAGGCAATCCTTAAAACTGAATGATCCTCACCAGTGTGTATCGGGTAGCGGCCAGTCATGAGAGAACCTCTGGTAGGAGTGCAGTAAGGCTGAACATAATAATTGTCAAGGATCACTCCTTCAGTCGCGAGTTTGTCGACATTTGGTGTGCGAATTTTGGACCCATGATAGCTAACATCACTCCACCCTAGGTCGTCCACCAAAAACAGCAATATATGTGGCTGTGTCGCTGCTTTTGTCACAAAGATACAGCAAGACAACACAAACAACCACGCTACGACAACGAGGTTTAGTTGGATCGCAGACATCACTAACTCTTCTAACTGAAGGAATGCGTGACATTTAACAATGACCTACACCAGATGAAAACATTGTGTTATTAAGAATAATAATGATGTTTTGAGGTGGGGGGAGGGGGGGGGGGTTATCTTGCTCTTTATTAGCGTTCTCATCAGAGTTTTACTCTTTATTAGCGTTACCAGACCGTCTTTTCGTTTTATCAACAGAGCCAAGCGGGCAATTTCTTTCATGTTGATGCATTGTGTGACAGCGTGATAATACTAAACGCGCAGAGGCGCGCAAGCTCTCGCGCATCCAACTTTCTGAGCCTGCGATGCCACCACAAAAAATCCAAGATGTCGGAATTCTTGAGAGAAACTTTGAAAAACAGATACGGTGGTTTGCCTTCTGCCCCGAAGCGTCCAACAAAAAATAATGGGTATGAATAGATGGAATTAAGATCTATTGTGACTTTTAGCAGTTTGATTTTGCTCTTTTGCATACAGAGCTGCAGGAGGGGGAATTCGACGGAGGAGAGATTACTCTCCCCTGTCTTGGAAAGAGTACTTTGAGAGTTCAAAAGATGTTTGTGTCAGCGAGAAAAATGTATCCTTTGTTCACGCACTTATTACTTGTAGCGTTTATGTATGATGATCGTCAGACATATCGTCTTTGGACTTTCAGTCAACCTTGGCTCTTGACAAACTTCAAATTTGCTCAAGGTTATTGTAGCCATAGTAAAGCTAGATTTGCGTACAGCTCCATCGATCCATACATTGATTATGGGGCGTATGCACGTTACGTCATCATCGCCATGTTGGTGTACCATGAACAAAAGATTTCTCAGTAGCCTCTTTTGTTATTATCCACCAACATGGCCACCAACCATTGTCATTCAAATCTCTGGAGACTAATTGCATACCCTCTATAAATGCATCACTGTCATTCTAACCATGTTCCAAAAACGGGCGAGCATGACGCACAAACTTTATGTATATACTTAACAAATGGGGCTGTACGGAAACCTTGCCTTCCCTTGCCCCATGGAATGTTTTTGGTGTGACCCCTGCCCTCCCCTTTGAGTTTTACTGGTTAAGCTTCATACTAACTTGCTCCAAAACACCCCCTTCCCCCTCAGAATTTTTGATAACCTTCCATGGTCATCTTTTGTAAACTCACAACCTTTGTACATGTATATGCTGTAGTTCAATTTTACCCTTGGTTCAATGTTTATTTTCCTTTGTTTTGTACATAATTATTATCATACATTACCATACAAAAGAACAAAAGAAAATAAAAATTGAACCAAGGATAAAACTGAACTACAACAGATGTACATGTCATTTCAATATTAGAAGCAACTACCGCTATACAATGTCATTCAGAGCACTGTTCAGAGAATGAGTTGACCATTTCAATGTTGGGCCAACATTTTTCAAATGGTATACAGTACATGCGAGGAAAGCAATATACAGTATTTGGATTTCAGCTGATTTAATAGTCCCACATTTCAACCCTGATGGATGTATATTTAATTTTTAGGTAGCAAATGTTTGTCTTCTCTCTGTCTTGCTGAATGTTGTTTAAAATAATATGCAGTCTAGCCTGATTTCACGGCTATCTCACGTCGGCAAAAATAATTCTTTGCACATGTTCAAAACACTTGCATTGCACCTTTTAGTGCCTTTTTAAACCAAATCTTAACCTTATACCGTAAAAACTCATGTATAAGCTGCACTCAGAGATAAGCCGCACGCCGGAATTTCAAGCATGATTTTGAGAAAAAAAACAACAACTTGAAAAAAAGCACTCTGGCAAAAAAGGTGTTTGTTTATTTCCAGTTGTTTGCGATAAACTTGCCAAAATCTAATTCTGTTTTAATTGCAGTGACCTTAAGACATTAAACCACTCTTAAATTACCTTTTACAAGCTTATCTTCAATCAATTTCCTTAATTCTTGGGACTGACAGCGTTTGTCTTCATTGTTGAAGCACACAGTTCAAATTAAAACGATGAAATTTGAATGAAAGTAAAGTGCAGTAGAATGATACAAATTGTTTGCTTAGTAACCATGCAGGCACAAGCCACGATTTTGAGCCAAAAATTTTGTCAAAAAGATGCGGCTTATACATGAGTTTTTATGGTAATTATAGGCTGCAAAAGGTATGAAATCTAGCCATCATCTGTGACATGACCGAGCTAGTAAGGGGCCTAAATCTATTCCTGGTTTGATGTCACAAACTGATTTGCATTGCAGTAATTAGCTGTAAACATGCATGTATAGCATTACACATGTATGTGATGTCAAACCACATGTTCAAAGCACATGCAGTGCACCTTTTAGCCCCCTTTTAAACCAAATCTTAACCTTTTATACATAGGCTGTAAAAGTTATCAAATCTAGCCATTCATCTGTGACATGACCAATCTAGTAAGGGGCTTAGATCTATTCCTGGTTTGACGTCACAAACTGATTTCCATTGCAGTAATTAGTTGTAAACATGCATGTAAAGCATTACACATGTGATGTCAAACCAGGAATAGACCCATCCCCCTTCTGACTTTGTTGTGTACCAAATGATGCTTAGTTTACTGTAAGTTTTGAACTTCATGAAAACTCCACAACTGGAAATAAAAGCTACATATTTTGCCTGGAAAAGATGAAAAGTTTTATATTAGCAGAAAAAAATATTTTTTGTTAGGTGCACTTTAAAATAACCTTTTTATGATATCTTATGTTCATCAGCTTATTAGCATTTTAGACAAATTATTATAATGAGATAATTAATTATTGGGGACCAATAATATTATTTATTACTAGATCACAAATTCAATATGGTTTTGACGAACCTTCTACTCAGTCACTAATAACTAATTGGCCTGCATTGCAGGTGTATTTTGTGAGGCAAGCGCATTGTTTCGTTTGTGTTATTACAAGCAAGCCACCATCTTTGATTTGAGAAACCGAGTATTGGGGAGAGTAAAAATTTATGGATTATGGGGATGGGTATTAGGGTGAAAAAGTGTGGTGGGGGTGGGGGAGGGGAGAGAATTTTCTCCCCTTACGCCCCCACTTCGCCCCCTTGGACTCGCACCAGCTCCTTGTGTTTTTATTTAATTAGTGAAATTCAACATGGTGCCGTTTACTCGAGAAAATAACTCACGCTCCCACCGAAAACGCCTGCACTGCAGGCTAATAACTAATCACCACAGTCTCTCTTAACCCTTTAACCCCCAAAGGGTCTCCCTTTGACGAGTAAAATCGTCTGGCGTTAGACAGAGTAAAATCTATAAAGTCACTCTTGGGGAGTAAAGGGTTAACAAACATCTGTTATTGGGTATTAGTATTCAGATCTGGCCAACTTCTTAATTCATATTCTTAGTACTGGGGTGTTATTGCATACACATCACTTTTTGGCCATGATCATTATCTCTGTCTTCAAATTTTCTGAAGAAGACAGATAACCTGTAATTATTACACCAAACATCAGATCTTAAGAGCAGGGAATTGGAAATCTTGATTTCATTAAGTGCTGAATAAGTTTCTGAATTAATTCCCGAACTTGACGTTGAATATAATTAGATATTTAGAGTTTACCAGGCTGGAACTGGTGGACCACTGCTATTATTGCTTCATGGTGGAGGGCATTCTGCATTATCCTGGGCTGTTTTTACAGTGAGTAATGTATTGCATCTTTCGACAATTAAAGGGTAATTAAAGGCAGCACAGTCATTTAATACACACTGACAAAAGGACTTTTTCCTCTAGAAATCAGTCATTGGAATCTGCCATTGTCAAGTTGTGGCTATAGACCTTAGAGGGCATGGTAAGTACAGAGCATGGTTTTTACCTACTTTTGCCTGAAGACTGAGGACCATCACTACCACTGTCTGCCCTGGTATTCTTTTCTAATTATAACTTAACCCAGACAGGGTTCAAATAGAGGGTAAAAGATTTGATACAGTTGTATGCACCCCAGACAGCTATACAATTGAATTTAGAGTATGGATTGTGAGCTAGATGTTGTAAGATTGAAGATGCTGAGCATTTCTGTAATCAATAGATGCTAACAGAGTCAATTTGCCATGTTCAACTGGGGCCATGGGGATTATTACCCTTACGTGTTTTGAATTATTAGCTGTATTTTAAAACATGACAGAAATTAAAAAAATTGGAATAGGTTTACATTGCCATACACATGTGGCATGGGTGTGCATATGTAAGAGTACATATCAAATCATTTTTAACTGTGAAAAGTTCAACATTTTGACACAATTTCATAGTTGTACATTTTGCCAAACTTTAGTACTTAGCTGTGAGTAGTCAATTTATCAGCGAATTGTTGAATTTATTTGTTCAGTAACAGTTTGCACTTGTGAGAGTCTGAATTGTCAGTGTGGTGAGTGCAAAACATTAACGGTGACTTGAAGATCATAACATTATTCTAATATTATCATGTACATTTAGGTAACACAACCACAGAAGATGATTCAGATTTATCAACAGATACTCTGGCAAAGTAAGGTTTCATAATTTTTTAGCTCAAATGATTTATTTTTCTTCTTAAGAGGGCAAGGGCAGAGCTATAATTTTCCACCCCTTCAATTAATGAACAGTCCAAAAACATTGATGGAGTGGTAAAAATATATATCAGATTCTGCACAAATTTCATATGAACTTTCATAAATATCTATAAACTTGTATTTTTTGTTTGCACAAGTAAAAATGTTACAATCATTTGCATTAAAACAAAAATACAGTCAGGTATTAAATAAAATAAGAATTTGAAAAGATGGCTTCTTGGAAAAAGTAACTGTTCATAGGCTTGCAATGCATAGTCAATCTGATGTTTACTAAGTTACCCTCTCTAGTCCAAGGGGAAGACTTCAATGCATTTGAGAAGTGTGCTGGGAGGGGACCTTGTGCTTTATGCAGGGCTACAGGTGTGTATGAGAGGGGTGGAGGGGGGTTGGCAGAAAAATTGTACCCTTTATAGTCCTCTAGATCTATATTAATGGAATCCATGCACAAACCTACCTGGACAGCTCTTTCATGATTAATGAAACCAGTGCTGGTATTTCCCATCCATTCCTTTGAAAATAGTGTCTAGACCAGCCTTATGATCCACAGAGCACCTTCCACATTAGTGAAGTAGCCTGACATTTAAGCTGAAATTTCCCACTCATTATTTAATTTTCTTGTCCTCATTTTGTAGAGATGTTGGAGATGTGGTTAACAAGATGTATGAGAATGATGATTCACCTCCACCCATACTAATGGTCGGTCACAGGTAAATAATTTTGTACAATTTTGTACAAGTATTTAATTTCATTTTTAATATCGCTGTCGAGGTTTGAAAGGACCATTATTGGTGATGAATGTTGTTACCGTCAAAAGTAGTGAAGCTATTAATTTAATACCTGTGGAATCCCTATTGGATTCCTTAAATGCCATGGATGTGGTTATGAAATGTTTAAAGGCTTGTTAAGAATTAGGTCAATGTTTTTGTAACAACTTGTTGTCAAGTTGGGAATGCACGGTACATGTTTAGTGTACATATTCATTGCCAAACGCACCACTCACCACCAGCCATGGCGCTTCTTATACTCACATGCAGCCAGTCGACACCATCGCCTGATGAAGACCAGCAGTATAGCGGTCGAAACGTCGCGATCCACATCTTTGTGACTCAATCGTGAGACAAAAGATTAACTCAGCTATCAGGCCTACTACAATCAACATTTCCTGACTGCAACACAGAAGACTGCAGTTATTACTTGTATTGTCATACAATAGGTTGGTCAATAATGTTGTGTACACTCTCAGTGGCCTTGAAACGAAAATGCACTTTTTAAGCAAGGGTATTTTCAATTTATTGTTCACACATGTCAAGTGCTTTTGAACTTGTTCCTAGGTCAGTCCCAAAATGCCACAGAGTAACTTACAAGTGAAGGTCATAAGACACACAAACGGTTGAATGTTGACAGTTTATTGACAGGTTAATCACTGATTATTATTTTCCAGCATGGGTGGGGCAATTGCTGTTCATATAGGAGTACAGAGGCTATTACCAACTCTCATTGGATTGGCAGTTATTGATGTAGTAGAGGGTTAGTATAACCAAACTAAAGGTGCTTTTATGTTGAACATTGATTAGTCATAAATGGGTCTAACTTATTGCTACATCATGGTCACATGTTTTCCTGCTATTCTGCTGAGGGTAGGCCATTTCATTTTTGTAGTGTGCAAAAGGTTAGCGAAAGTTAAAATCGTAGTGTTTCAGATGGTCGCAAAAACTGAATGGAATCAAAAGTGTGAAAATTAAATTCATGCCCTTGAATGCGTAGCAAAAACTGAGCAGAAATTGATAACAGGAATTACTTAGCGTAAAGGTTATGCTAATGAGTGCACAACGCGAGTTTGATGTGGAATCAAAAGTATGATTTCAGACCAAATTTGCACGACATGAAGTTCTATTACTACTTTATTACACCCATTTTGAAATCACACAGTTTTTTTTTGTCAGTATTAATGTCTGTGTATCCATTTCAGGAAACCAGTTTTTTTAAATTTTGTTGGACTTAAAAAAGGATGCGATTTACTGTAGAGCAAAAAATGGTGCGATTCGTGAATAAATTGCACTGTTGAGAGCCAATCAGATTGCAAGGATCACCAGTGATTTCAAAATGGGTTTAATGAAAGCAAAAGCTGCCAATATTTGCTGTTATCCACGTTTTCGCGCAGTCAAAGAGCGAAGAATGAGGAAAACCAAACGGAAACGCTTACTAAGAAGGCTCGGATTTTTTTCTTTTCCGAGTAAGATCGTGATAGTATCCTTTATTATGAACAAAACTGTTGGAAAAGCGTAGTACTTAATGACAGTATAAGGAAAAGAGAAAAAGATAACGAGACACAGATGACATTTTCTATTAAAGAAGAAAGAATATTAATTAAGACCCGTGCAACAAATTATGTTATTTCCAAACGCCCTTCTGTATCTGTTCTTAGGTACTGCTTTGGAAGCCCTCTCCTCCATGCAGGCGTTTCTGAGGAGTAGACCTTCATCGTTTCGTTCACTGGAGGAGGGTATAGAATGGAGGTATATCAGGTCATCTTTTAGCCAGCTCTCTTTTGCAATTTTAGCTCATTGTATTTTTGAAAGATCTTGACATTCTTGTTGCAGCTCACATGCGAAATGTGCTTTGTATCACTCACGTGCACGTGCCGTGGAGGTAATCTGTTTGTTCGTTTTTTTCTGTACCAATTTTAGTGTACGAAGCGGCCAAACACACAATGTGGAGTCAGCACGTGTGGCCATGGTTGGACAGTTAGTCAGGTGGCTTGTTGATTTCCTTGCTTTGCTTGTAATTCGTAGCAGTTCTTGTATTTTGCTTCAACTGAAACTGTGACGTTGAAAGAAGTACACTTGTTGCGCAAATAATCATTTACGATCTTGTGAAATAGTTTTAAAGCGCAGCAAGTAGGTTCCGAATAATAGGCCTTGAATCATAGTCACAGGTCTGGGCCCGTTGGGACATACTTGAAAACCCATTAACTGTACAAGCGCATAGCAGCTACATGACTTGAACAGGATATTTGTGTGAAAGAATTGAGGATGTTCAACTACTTGATATCTAACTCGTGCAACAGTTAACAAAGCTGGCGACTTGAAAGATGTGCAAGAAAAATTTCAACCGGTATCTGAAGATCATACGAACGTTTCCGAGGAAGTTCTGAAGACATTAATTTGGGAGATATTTCGATATCGTCAACCGTCATGACTGTGAACTAATTTAATACACTTTTATCTTAAGGTGTACGAGTCTTTATCAGCAGGGGAGGGGGTCGTACCTCACTTGTAATTCTTTTCAAAGTTTTGCACAAAACGCAAATGTGCGGACAGTGGCATCCAAATTTATTCACAGGGAAAAGTCAGGGAATTGTTTATCAAGTCAGGGAAATTCTAAATTCTACCTGAAAGTCAGTGGAAAGTCGGAGAATTTTACTTTTGGCCAGCCATTAGGTTTGGGAAGGAGATTCCTTGTTGGTGATGGTAATAGACTGAATGCAAAAATTCTTTTGTTCGTATTCAAAATACCCTGACTAACCTCGTTTTTGAGTTAAAAATTCTAATAAAAAATTTGTTATCCCGAACGAGGTTAGTCAGGCTATTTTTTATAAGAACAAAGGAATAATTTAAAGGCAGCCATTTTTGCATTCGGTGTATGCCGTTTCAAAAAATTCCTGCAAAGGAATTGATTTTGTGGCTCCAGTGCTGGTTTCATTGCCCAGAGTTTTGTCTTTGATGGTCAGTGAAAATTGGTTTGTGGTAAGTAAAATGTCAGGGAATTTCTTCTATCCTAATGAGTGGCAACCATGAATTACAAGTGTACAATGTCTACACTTTGTTTTAACCGAAATGCAGAGCGATGGTAAGGTCAGACAATTTTAATTCACCGTTTTTTTTTTATTTCAAGATGTAGTGAATTTACCAGTGGGGATGAAGCAAAGAGAGATTCTTCCACTCCTTCTCCAACGCACTTTTGCAGTTCAATAAGTGAAGAAACAGAAGAGGAGAAGACAGAAACAGCAGAGGCTTCCTCAACAACAACAACAACTGATTGTGCAAAGCAACAGGTAAACGCGACAACATGTCCTGCTATTATCATTGATTTGTATAAATTAAGATTTCAGTTGGTTCACTGATTGATCTACATTGGTTCACTTGGTTTGTTTTTAACCTGGAATTTAGGTCGCTTTTGCTTTGATATCGGAAAGAAAGGCGTGGATGTTTTATTTCGTAAGGATGATTTCTTAGAATAGTGGTAGGCGGATTCTGTAAATGTAAACAGTGACAAAACACAACTTCTTTTAAAATGACTCAAAGGTTTCTGTTGATCTTGTCTGTAAAGGACGTCAAACAAAGATTCACGTGGAGGATCGACTTGTCCAAGACGGATCGGTTTTGGGAAGGTGATTCATCAGTGTTTAATAAATTTCTTCAGTGATAACGGATAGGGGTGTCAAGGGAAAAATATGAAACATAATTCCAATTTCTGGAGGGATCGAGGGGAACAAATAAACGTGAAGGAAAGGGCTTACATATTTTCTGGAACCAGACGTTATTATAAAACCGTGAAAGCTCTGTTAATCCCCCCCCCCCCCCTGCTCTCCAATAAGCCCCCCCGTCTGGAAGTCGTTTTTTTTAGCCCCCCCCCTCCTTCTCTCTAATAAGCCCTCCTCCCCCTTTTGAGATTTTGTAATTAGTCCCTCCTATTCCCACTTGCGAAATCAAGTTCATGTTGACCAGTTGGTAATACTGTTTGCTGCTCTTTATTAGATGATAAAATGTCACTGTAGTTTTTTAGTTTTGTACAAAAACCGTTTTAAGACAAAAACGGGGTGTTCAAGATTTGATATAAGCTCCCCCCTCTCTCTATTAACGTGATCACCATCCTTTCGTAGGAGCTCTAAAAATTTGATATTTGTATTGCCCACCCCCCAACCCAAAAGATTGAAGTAATAAATTAAGATATCGAATGGCTGCTCAGCATTTGCCAAATGATCTTTGCAACGCTCTTTATTTTATCTTTTGAATATTCCACAGGCCAATCCAGATTTCCTCTGAATGGTTAAAAGGTAGCCGGGATATAAGTGTTGTAGTTCAATTTTTATTTTCTTTTGTTCTTGTGTATGGTAATGTATGATAATGTATGGTAATGTATGATAATGAGTAGAAAACAAAGGAAAATAAAAATTGAACAAACGATAAAATTGAACCACAACACGTCAAGCATCTTGAGGTCGACTCCTTTCTTTCTTTTTTGCCTAAAATGTGTTTTAATCCAGGAAATCAACGGGAAATACTTTTGCATTTTAAATGCCAGATTTGCGCTAACACCGGGTCCACCATGCATAGTTTTAAAGTAAACCCAGTTTTATCTCCCAAAAAATGCCACCTACCAATTTTCATGACATATGCTTTATATATTACAGTACCCTGGAATACGTTTCTTTTTTTAGGATGGTTCAAAGACTTATCAAAGTTGTTTCTGTCTTGTACTGTGCCGAAGCTCCTAATCTTGGCAGGTAATGTAAAATAAATCCACGAAGGTTGCTAATCTTGGCAGGTAATGTAAAATAAATCCACGAAGATTGCAAATTTGCAGATTCGTAAACTACCTTGCAAAGTGTCACGTGCTGCCAGAATAACTTTCCAAATAAAAAGATTTTTAATCAAATCATTAGCTTTCCGAGGGAGAGATTCTCCGGTGGTGAAACGTGACCAAGGCCATAAATTTGTTTCGGTTTTAGAATGGCGTGATTAAGCCTCGTTGCTAAAACGAGTATTCATGTCCAAACCATTTGAACACTGGCAAGTTTTGGGTGATGATGATGATAACGACAACGATAACAATAATGACAATGGCCGGCGAGAACGCTGATAACAATAGTAATCAGGTGTTATTAATATAACACTATAATCGATCTTCTTAACTTCAAAAGCACACGTAATCTACGCCAATTAACCAGTTGTCTCACTGAGGACTTGGGAAAGAAAAGAAGAAATCTGAAAGGTTGATATTGCAAATGTGACTGTTACCTGCTACAAAAATTATCTCAGCGCCGTAGTTTGGGTTTCTGCTCAGCTGCTGGTGATTAAGAGTCTGCTTTTGTTTCCTATGAATTCCCTCAAACGAATCAGCCTCGCGTGATTAATGTTAGCCTGCGTGACCAAAAGGCGGTCTGGTTACGCAGGCTGCAATGTAGATTAACGTTTCAAATGCTGTTTTCAGGTGTTGACCGTCTTGACAGAGACCTCACGATAGGACAGATGCAAGGTGATCAACTGTTTGAGGGTTGTGTTACTTTAAGCTTGGAACTCATCGATGTTTGTGGATTCACATGAAAGTTGCCAAATTTTATCCTCACGTTTTTTTTTCCTTGGGTGATTTCCACTGATTCACACCAAGTCCAGCAAAATTGAGCGGCCTAATTTTCGCCCATAGTTCTTCTGTTTTCCTCAGTTTGTTTCATTTTTCCATGCAATCATCTAATCAGAAAACAAGTTTATCACATAGAGCAGTTTTCAATTAACTGTCCTAAAACCGAAACCAAAGTACAGTGGAATCCCGCTCTACGGACACCCACTTACACCTGTAACACAGACACCCGCTTAATACAGACATCCAGTTATAACGGACAGTTTTCTTTCAATTGTCTTGACAACTTAAAAGGACGTATATTTTCTCTTGAATTAGCCCGTTTAATACAGACACCCGGATAATGCGGACAGTTCGGCATGTCCCTTTGATGTCCGTATTAACGGGGGTAATTACTCCCCGGCTAATCACACAGGCGGTAAACAGCGCAACGAGACAATCGGAATTCGCTCCAAGTACTTGCAACTCAAGTCAAGGGCGAGAAAATGCATGCAAGCAAGTCAAGATCGGTTTTGCGTTTGCTTCTCATTTGCTGATTTTGTGTGCGAGGCTTCCAGTGAATCACGTAGCGTAGTTAAGCCAAATCCAAAGCAAAACGAATTACTTTCGACGCCCAACTGAAAACCACTATTAGTCTCTAGAAACCTACTAAATAGCTTACCTTGCCCTTCAGCTCCCGCTGCCGGGTTGCGGCAGCTCATGGGGTCGACTTTGGTTCTTGTGCTAAAAATGTTAGACAAACTGATTTTACCGGCTTCACTCGTTTACCTCCCGTTTTGAGCCTGATTTACTCCGTTCTTAGACTCATTGCGAGTTTTTTTCTTGTCGCAACTGAAGGTAAATTTCAGATGCAAGTGTTACCTCTATGCGGGCACTGTGTGCATGAAGACGCTCCTGACAAGGTAATGCTTATTTTCTCTACAGGACATGGCTTGAGGTAAATCCTTCCCCTCCGCACAGGCGTGTAGTATGTCGGTTCCCCGACTCCAGTGTACCGTTTATGAAAATGAGAGAGAAAAAAGGACACATCTTGACATTTTAACGAAGTTATTTGTTGTTTTTATTCTTTTTCTTTCCTTCAACTCCAGTTTCGTTACAGTTGAGAGAGCCACTCGCTCGGTTCCTACTTACTTGACGCATTTGTGTAGATCAATCTCGATAAACTTTCCTAGATTTCTTTTTTAAAGTGATATTACGGCGGTCTGTACTTCCCGTACCTTGTTCATCTTTGGTTAAATCATCCCGTATTCCCTTAATTATAGAACTGTCTTTCCTAGTTCCGCTATTCTCAATATCACCGTTGCATCACTGCCAGAAAAACTCTTTATGAACATGCGTTATCTCTGTAATAATTCGCTCAAGTATATCCTGCGTCCCGTTACAACCGTGGTATACCAGTAACCGCCAAACCCTATATCGGTTCTTTGGAGGGACGGTGCCAAGATTACTTTACGGTCTTTATAGAGTGTGAAAAGGCATTTGTACTCAATCAGCGTATTGTTTGGACCAAACAGATATGCTTTTATTTGAATGTTTACAGCACTATCGAAGAAATACAGAACATAAAGCAATATTTTTTTCCTCTTTGCCGCAGGTTGCAGAAGTCTTGGTAAGTTACCTTCTGCGGCAAAAATTTGCAGAGGCAAAGGAAAACTTTCAGAGGTGAGCGGCGACAACAAGTCAATGCGGAACATTGTCTTTGTCCTCCAATGCCTACAAATTATCCCCATGCTGTAGACTCAGGCCCTTAACAAAGTTTGTTGTTCATTTCTGTTTCGAGAAAGTAGTCCTTTCGCACCAGTTTCAATAGCGTAA
The DNA here is from genome assembly GCA_016490735.1 of Pachyseris speciosa. Classification (NCBI taxonomy): domain Eukaryota; kingdom Metazoa; phylum Cnidaria; class Anthozoa; order Scleractinia; family Pachyseridae; genus Pachyseris; species Pachyseris speciosa. The sequence continues at coordinate 154,210 of JAEMWC010000670.1, forward strand.
GGTGCGCGTTCCAGATATCGAAGATTTTAATGCAAGTTTCCGTTCGCTGCTATCAGTGCATAAGATTCTATGCAGATTGGATTGTTAAGAAATTGAAAAAAGTAAGGAGCTGGAGGAACGTCTTTCCATCTACCAACGGACAAAAATACACAAATAGCCTGCAGAGTAGGCGTATTTTGGGGTGAGATAAGGCCGAATATTAGAGAGATTAAGCATGATGTTACGTCAAACGGCAAACAATAATAATAATAATAATAATAATAATAATAATAATAATTTATTACTTATATAGCGCCATTTACAAATACAGATCAATGGCGCTTTACAATTTTCAAATCAAATTAACTCTAAATACATCAAATCAAATCAAATCAAATGTTGGTTTTTGGCGAGAGGGGAAAACCGGAGTACCCGGAGAAAAACCTCTCGGAGCAGAATAGAGAACCAACAAACTCAGCACACTTATGACGCCGAGTCCGGGAATCGAACCCGGGACACATTGGTGGAAGGCGAGCGCTCTCACCACTACGCCAACCCTGCTCCCCAAACGGCAAAAATGAAACTTTTGCCGTCTGTTTTCAGCTGTCTGTACAGTAGAGTGAAAATATTTTTATTTGCGGTGAATAGTAGGAGACATTTGTCCATTTTTGTGTGATTTATTTAAGGATTACAAGAAGAGAATAAAAAATCAGAGGTATACTCTTTGCCGTTTGCCGTCTGCCGTAAACGTCATGCTTAAACTCTATTTTCACGAACACGATCGTAGGTTATTAACAAGGCACTCGCAAAACAACGCCTGCAGGGAAGGCTAGTACACATGCATCTACACTATAGTCAGTATAACGATAGACAAAAATGCAGGTTTAAGTAGTGATAATTGAAAGAAATAGATGTGCGACACTGGCTTATTAACTCGCAATGTTCAAGTTAATAACTACCTTTTAGTCGTCCTCACATTTTATTTTATGGTGATTTTCTTCAACAGGCCAATGCCAGCGTGTTAAGAATCTCTGTCGATCTCGATGCAAAGGAGAACAAGAGCAGTTGTGTAGAATAACTATTCCGTGTAAATAAAGGATTTGCACCTCAAATAAAGTGTTTTCGATGCTTCCATATGTGGCCAGCTGTCAGAGTATTATTCGCGGGGAGATAAAAGTGTTAGCGCTGGAAGAATCAATGCTGTCCGCTTTTTTCGATAGTTTAAAGTTGCTCTGAACCCTATTTACCGATTTTTTAAAAACTTTGCAGAAAGATGGATCTTCATATGCTGATTGCAATTCAATAATAAAAAGCGGGTATCATCCTACTAGTTTTTGAGTTACAGGCACATAAAGCCAAAATTAAGGGTGTTTCTAAGAGGCTGTACTGTTCCTATGGCAACCTTTGATCACAACTTGTTGAGATATAATTGGGAAATTTTTTGATACCATGTTCAAGAAAACAAACGAAAAATTGTGAGAGTATCGATCCATTAAAGAGTCGGTGTTTTTTAACACCTTAATGTGCGCTTGCCTTCTTTCCGCAAGGCGGTGTTGACGGATTTCGGCAAGATTTCGCCTCTAAAATATCCTTGTCTTCTTTGAGCATAACTTAAATAATATGTAATTCCATTTCCTTTTCCATCAGTTCAGTTTTTTAGGTATTTCATCCAACCGTTTCAATGAGACATGGCCAGGGGGAGGGGATTGGAAAACAAAGAAAAAATATATTCTAAACTTAAAAGCTGAGCCTCGAGAAAACGGGTTTCGGGGAATGGAACGTTCTGGGCAGGGTAGCACATGCGACATCAGTTTTAATCATAAAAAAAATAACAATTTCCTCGATTGTGATTGGTTTAAAAAACTCCTGTTTCTACTAATTAACTTGCCAAGTTGTTATCGGACAGTTCAATAAGCCAGCCACATTCAAAGTTGTAGTTTAACCAATCACAGCAAACCCAGCGGGAGTTGGCCTGCCTGCAGACGTCTCCTGAAGTCCGATTTGTTTATCACCAGTATGGTTACAGACCGAATTCGACGACACGAAGTGTTATTACCAATTAATCATAAACATAATTTCCGAGAAAAGAAGAAGAGCCAAGTTATAAAAGGAAGGGGAATTTTGTGTTAAAAGACTGACAAAGGAAGCGTAATTGTCATGATTTAAACTACAACTTTGAATGTGATTGGCTTATTGAACTGTCCGATAACAACTTGGCAAGTGAATAAGTGGAAATATGAGTTTTTAACCAATCACAATCGAGGAAATTGTATCTTTTTAAATTTATAAAGTCGATATGTCGCATGTGCTACCCTGCCGAGAACGTTCCATTCCCCGAAACCTGTTTATTCGAAGCTCAGCTTTTAACTTTAGAATATATTTTGTCTTAATCTGTTTTCCAATCCCCTTCCCCTAGCTACGTCTCACTAAAACGGTTGGGTGAAATACCTAAAAAACTGAACCGATGGAAAAGTAAACAAGTAGCTAAAAGAACGAACAAATAAATGATCTATGAATGGATGAAGAAACAAACAAGCGAATAAATAAATAAATATCTCCAACACAAGGCGTTCGATTTAATTCAAAGCGGCCGGAGCCGTATGCAACCTCTCAAGAAACAACAATACAAAACTCCTCGAAATATACGACCTAATGTATACTAAAATTGTTTACTAAAGACTAGTGTTATCACATGGCGCTGACAAGAGAATTACGTCATGTTTAATCATATCTAAATTTGTCGTGCCTTGTTCTTTTGAATTTACTGTCGTGTATAAATGTAAATTAAAGTTTTTTGATTTTTTTTCTCGCGGACAGATTCATGTTTTGTCTCCACTGGTCTTCACTCAGAATTCAACTCGGTCTCTCTTTTTTGATGACTAGGAGTTTTAGTTTTCTTATACTCCTCATCGAACAGCGCGACAAAGTAACCATTGATGAATGTTTCTTAATTGCTTTCGGTCCATTTTGTTTTAATTTATTTGGCCTGCACAAGTTAAACAGGATCGGCATTATGTTAAACGACATTATAACTGGCGTTTCAGAAAAACTACACTCCAAGTTCCGTCAAGGTTATACGAGTATAGTGTCCTCATTGCGCATGTGAAGTTTAGTCCATCCTTGCCGCGAAAGTGACCAAGCTTCAATTGATCTCAACTGAAACAACAATTCAGCAGCATCTAATAGCTAAATAAGTTTTTTGGACTCAAGATTCTGGAGTCCGAATGCTAAAGTTTAAATTTTATCGTTGTTCCGATAAACAGTTTACTGTAATCAGAACCGATTTTGTACCACGCAAACCTCGCTCTGTCCTCCATTCACGCCCTTGCGTGCTGCGCTGCCTTGGGATGGTTAGAGTTGAATTCTTCTTGCTCTGTCGCTCCATCATTGAACAGTTCCTTTTCTTCCATTTCGGCAAATGGTTCTACCTCTTCAACGCTCATTCGCCGCCATCGTCTTCCTTCCCACAACTGCACAATCTTTGCCTTCTTGTTGGTCAACGCATGGCGAGATTCACGATGTAAATCCTGAAAGAAGCTCTTTATTTTCTTGGCCGAACTTGGGCTCTTTTGAGGCGAAGAACTTGGTGGCGTTGATAGCGCAGTTTGTTCTAAAGTGGGGCTTGTCTTCGGTGAGAATAACTCGTCCGGCGTCGTAAGCTTTGGAGTAGTCTCGACAGGTCGAAGAGATGTTTCCATTGTTGGGATTTAAATACGCCCCCTGCAAAATGTTCGTCTCTAAGTTCTGTTTGATTGTAACTCCAACGGTGAATTAATCCGGCCACTGTTCGACTGGCTAAAACTACGCCGGCAACCTAGTGAGTGACAAAAAACAAGTTCACTACATGTTGATTGCATTTGTCAGTCACAAGATCCTTGCAGCCTCGTTCTAAATTTCAAATTTTATCACGCTTAAGAAAATTCCAACGCGTCAAACACAATTAACGTGTTTCCTTTAATTTCTTATTGTAATTTCCTCAAACTGTTCTAGTTTTAATGGCTTTAATTTGATCCGAATAGAAATGTTTTCCCGCGCATCAAGATGTTGTTTTTTTATATGTGTTACATTGCACGTGAGCACATTTGCATTTACTTGTTTTTCATTCGCCCTTGCCGGGAAATGAAGAGCTTGGTTACGCCATGCTTGTTTCACACTTGTTTTTAAAGAATCGAGGGATCATTAAAGTATTAAAGAACGGTGTTGACACTTTGTAAAGGATCATTGATACAGTTCACAGGATTGCTCACGGATGAAAACTTTTTTTATTCGAAACATTTTGCAATACACGGCGTTGGTTTCTCTTCTTTGGAAATAATTTCAGCTATTTGCGCAACTTAAATTCTTAAATAATCTAGTTGCCTCGAAAATTCCCAATGCCTTCGATGGAAATTTTTGCAGATTAAAAGAAGTAGTGAGTGACGTGTCAATGTGACGTGTTAATGTGGCATACAGAAAGAAGTCTAACATTGGATTTGACAAAAGAATGCCGTTGTGCGGACAGTGATGGTTTCGCGTGCGTCTGCTGTATGTTAGGGCCTGAAGGTAGAAATACTTGTTTTTGATTTTTTTCTTGGGGGGGTGGGGGAGGGTGGGGAGGGGGGGGGAGAAACATTGTTTTCGAAAGGTATTAAAATCGCGTTCGCGATATCAAAAACAGCAGCAACAACAACAAACTTAAACTTGTTCGTTTTTTATTACAAATAATCACAGAAAAATTTCTAATGTTCGATACATTCTACTTAGAGTCTAACTAGAAAGCACCCGTTTTCGAAATGTATCATTTTGGAGGACGGTACAAGTTTCTGCCGGTCAAGTTATTTTGACTACGACAACCAGACACCGACCACCAATACACGTATTTTACATTCATAGTGAAACAGGACAGTGGTAACAGCCTGGGCTACATTCAAAGTTTGCAGTCAATCCATTGCTAGCTTTTCGGCCCATTTGGCTTGAAAAAAGACAACAAACAAACTTAAATCGTGACTACTTCGCAGATTACTAGACGGTTGTCTGGGGCAAACATTTAAAATTAGTTTCCGAGTCTTGATCCAAACGCCACGTCGAAAACTGCGCAGTATAACAGTATCGCTTGAATTCGAAGATGAAAGAGATTTCTGGGGGACAAAATCAAGAACTTTTTGGCTAGGGAACACTGTCCTGCTTTTGGCAAAAAATTGAACCCAAAACATTAAAGTTCAATTGAATGCCAAAATAACACTGCTATGATTCTCTGAATCCTTTTTTTTTTCTAGAACAACCTCATGTCAGTGCAGCTAGAATTACATTATATGACAATAAATATATGAAAATCATATATTAATAGATAGTTACTGATCATCGCAGTTATGAACACTACTTAAGCACTTTTTTATAGTGCATGTTGACCAAACATCATGAACACTTCAGCGAATTACTTGAAGTTCAGAAACTCCAGGTTCTGTTTACACTACACCATGTATACCCGATCAATTCTTTGTACCTGCACAGAAATCGACTCGATATAGTGTGAACAATACAGCGGCCAATTATGGACACTAAATCAGAGAGTAAGAGATGCAAGTTACGTGCAAGTGTAAATCATCGAGACTGAATGTTTTCATCTTATCCTTGTAAAGGAACAGAAACCGCACACAAAGTCTGTCTAGATCAGCGTTTGTCGTAAAAAGGCCTTTCTGGCGTGGTTTATATCAGCATAAAGTCCATTACCACTACACAACTTTGCGTAAAGCGAGGATGCGTAAAGCAGATGCGAGATGAATAGGTCGTAAGTTGTAACGGTGTCTTCACTGAACTAACTGGTGAAAGCAAAATTAACAAGTTCAAGTGACAAGTCCAATTAAAAAATGTTCAGGACGTTTGAAATGCGCACACGAATAAGGGCGTTCCTAATTTTTTTCGTTTCATATTTCATACTTTAGTTAAAAACATTTTAACACTGAATGTATATCTCATCCCTTATGTAATCTGATTACTTGTTAACGAACAAAAATGCTTACAAAATTCGCATGTACGACTGACGCATGGTACAAATTTCCCAAAACCGACCAGAAAATTGTAGATCGCCCCTTGGGTATTAGACCGCAATGGGTCGTCTTTACCTCAAAGATCAGCAAGCAAAAAAGTCTATTGGAGTCATTAGTAAATTATCAGTGAAAATTACAAATGGTAATGCCAGCTCCACACCCTCTTAGTGTAAACCAGTAAGTTAACAAGAAAGTCTAGCAGTTGAGTTCCAGCTACCCTCCCCGGGGTTCAGAAAAAGAGTTAGGCCGGCAAATATTGCAGTCAGAGCATGTACAGTAGGTGTGTCTGATTTATAACCTTTTACTCCTAGCGCTCTAATTCACAGAGATTTTCTCACCCAACTTTCCTTTTCTTTTATCGCGATCCACACACCACCTAGCCTCCTTCGCAGCCGTTGTTTGTGTCGGCGCTTCACTCTCTCCCCACCAGCGTCTGCTGAACCAAGCCGGAAATTCCATCCCAGGAACTGACCAATCACGTCGGGGCCTTTAAATTTCGGTGGCTAAGTCTTCGCAGTCGTTGTTTGTGTCTGTTCTATTCTCCCTCCTGATTGGATACTCAGACACAATGGGAATGGAATGTCCGGCTCGGTTCAGCAGACGTTGGTGCAGAGGGAGAATAGGACCGACTCAAACAAAGGCTGCGAACGAGGCTACACACCGCCTTGAAGTTCCGGGAAATAGAGCGCACAAATAAAGGTAACACTGTGAGTCAAAACTGATTTGTAATCAAGATGTGAAAACCGGGAAATGTTATTACTGCCACTACTACACCGTAATAACAGTGTAGGCAGTCACATAGTGTAAGCTGCCTGGTTGGGAAAATTGAGGAGATGTGCTTGCTTTGTATACCTCTTTTGACTGTCACATCTTTTCTGGTCTTGCTGATTACTGATTTCAAGGTATGCATTACAATTATGTTGGAATTTTCAATAAATATTTCATTTTAAGCTGGTTATTAGAGATTCTATGACGATTCAAACTGCACCACCAGTGCGTCCCTGGGTTCCACATGGAAGGCAGATAATGATGCCTCAGCACCTTTAGCGGCTTGTATGGCCTGAAATGGAAGATCAGTTACCAAATAAGTTCAAATGCCTTGAACAACATGCATTCTGCTACTCCATAAGTTTGCTGTCTGAAATGAACTGTGTTATATACGTTTTTGATTCTTCCTCTTCTTCTTCTAATCTTTTATTTTTATTTATTGTTTTAATATTATTTTGTTGTTGTTGAGAGAACGGGTCCCTCCAAATAGTGTAGAGATATGGCTCTATAAAGTACCGGTTAAAAGTAAGTTGACAGTCTCTTTCGAGTCTCGATTCTCGACTCGATCCTCGATTCCTGCGAGTTTCGAGGATCGAGGCTCAGCCATCGAAAATCGAGTTGAGTATATTTGTATGTATTTTTTAAGGGGCACTGTCACATAATCTGGATCTGAACCCAAACGTGTTTAAAACAGTGGAACATTAAAAAAATGGAGTTTTCCTACAAAGTACAGTAGTGTACTTTTAAAATACAGTGTATTGTGCATTGAAACTATATGCAGTTGTCTATGGACATGGATGACAGTAGTATAGTACATGGGTGATCTGGCACATTTTCCATAAAATTGCGCAATTTTTCAAAACAGCACACTTTTTCCCAAGGTCAAGGTCACGTGATCCAGCGCATTTTTCCCAAGGTCAAGGTCATCGAATTGGTTGGTTCAATTTCTCGGAAAATTACCATGTGTAACTTTCTCGGAAAAACAGTACATGGGTGATCTAGCACATCTTCCATAAAATTGTGCAATTTTTCAAAACAGCACACTTTTTGCCAAGGTCAAGGTCACGTGATCCAGCACACTTTTTGCCAAGGTCAAGGTCATCTATTTAAGTACTTTATGATATAAAAAACACTTAAAGAAATGTCGCTTTAGGTTATTATGGAGAATGAAGAAAGAAATCTCCGGGCCTTGGAAAAGCCCTCTCAAATCAGGTCAGGTAGCCAGATGGTAAATGGCCTGTGTCAGAAAAATATTGGATCAGGTAGCCAGATGGTAAATGATCCGAGTCAAAAAATTATATATCCTAATAGTATAGACATGGAAAATAGAAATAGTATTTTCAAAGAATTATTGAAAAGATTAGGCCGTATGGATGTTGGTGAGATGAGGCAATTAGTTAGTCTCGCTGATAACATCAAAAAGCAGAAGCCAATTCCAGCACCTCGCAAGAATGTGAAGCAGATGGTTAAAGATTATGAAGACAACATAATTCTTCCACCACCACAATTTAGAGATAGACCAGTACCAGCACCAAGAACTAAAAAACTAGCCCCAATACCAGAACCAAGGACTAAGATAGAGCAAACAGATAAAGCTCTCAAAGGATACACCAAATCATTTCAAATAGATATCAAAAATTACAAAGACCCGCTATTACAACTGCAAAACACAAGAAAGGCTGTAGCGTACCGTCTTGTAAGTTTACTAAAATCAATGAAAGGACTGAAATTCGTTGAAACACTAAAGGTAACATTCAGAAAAATGTCTGATGGTGAAATAATACATAAAACAGCCTTTTTCAACAGTCCACCTCAAACAATTATAAATAATCTCCAGATCAGTGAATCACTTCAAGCGTCAAAACAAAATATATTAAATAAGATTGCAGTTTGGATTTCAGAAGGATCTGGCTGGGTTGTGGAATCAGTCGACAAGCATTTTCTAAATGTTGTAATATATCAGCCAATGAAAGGCTCATCATATATTAAACTACCCCAGAATTAATGAATGCAATGAAGGGATTGATTAACATAAAGAATGATGACAATGAATGTTTCAGATGGTGTCATATCAGGCACTTGAATCCACAAGAGAAGAACCCTCAGAGAATAAAAAAATCTGATAGACAACATATTAATACGTTAGATTATTCGGGGGTTGAATTTCCAGTCACAACTAAACAGTATAACAAGATAGAAAAACAAAATGAGATCAACATCAATGTATTTGGTTATGAAAACAAACAACCATATCCAATTTACGTTTCAAAAGAAAAGTATGAAGACTGTTTGAATCTTCTATTGATTACAGAAAATGAAAACAAACACTACGTTTTAATCAAAGATTTCAACAGATTCATGCGCAACAAAACAAAGCACAAAGAAAGAAAACACTTTTGCATGCACTGTCTACAATGTTTCAGCTCAGAAAGAGTCTTGAATGATCATGTGGACAACTGCATACTAGTTAATGGCACACAAGCAATAAAGATGCCAAACAAAGACAATAATATTCTGAAATTCAACAACTTTCATAAACAACAACAGGTACCATTTGTGATATATGCTGATTTTGAGGCTATAACTGAGAAGATACATGGTTGCCAACCCAACAATAATAAATCATACACTGAAGCCTATCAGAAGCATACTGATTGTGGATATGGTTACAAGGTTGTTTGTTGTTATGATGATAAATACAGCAAGCCAATACAAATATACAGGGGTGAAAAGGCTGTATACAAATTCATGGAAGCTATGTTAGAGGAAGTTAAATATTGCAAGAAGATTGTTAAAGAATTCAATAAACCATTGAAAATGACTGAGGATGATGAAGAGAAATTCCAAAAAGCCAAAGAATGTCACATTTGTGATAAAAAATACACTGAAAAGGATATCAGAGTACGAGATCACTGTCACATTACTGGCCAGTATAGAGGATCAGCTCATCAAGAATGTAACCTGAAACTTAGAGTCAATCCAGAAGAAGTGAAGATACCTGTTATATTTCACAATCTAAGAGGTTATGACAGTCATTTTATTATGCAGGAGATTGGAGCCATTGTCAAGAAACACACATTCACAAATAAAAAAGGTGAAGACTGCCAAATGAACATCAATGCTATCCCAAATAATATGGAGAAGTATATGGCTTTCATGCTTGGCAACCACTTGACCTTCATTGATAGTTTCCAGTTCATGAGCTCTAGTTTGGAAAAACTTGTAGGCAATCTACCAAAAGAAGCCTTGAAATACACCTCACAAGAGTTCAAGGGAAAGGATCTCAATCTGATAGCACAGAAAGGTGTTTATCCATACGACTACATGGACAGTTTTGATAAATTCAATCAGAAGCTACCCTCAAAAGAAGAATTCTATAGCATACTGAGTGATACGCATATATCAGATGAAGACTACACACATGCTCAGACTGTCTGGAATACATTCTCCTTAAACAACATGGGTGATTATCATGACCTGTACCTTAAAACAGATGTACTCCTGTTGGCTGATGTATTTGAGAACTTCAGAAAAACATGCCTCGAGTACTACAAACTGGATCCGTGTCACTATTTCACATCTCCTGGTTTATCATGGGATGCAATGTTAAAGATGACTGATATCAAACTGGAATTGATGACTGACATTGATATGTTTCAGTTCATTGAGAAGGGTATGCGAGGTGGTATCAGCTATATTGCAAATCGTTACGGTAAAGCTAATAATAAATACATGAAGAAGTATGATGAGAAGGCGCCCTCAAAGTACATTATGTATCTTGATGCTAATAATCTATACGGTTGGGCAATGAGTCAATACCTTCCAACAGGCGGATTCAGATGGATGACTGAGAATAAAATAAATAATCTCAACCTGGCGAAGTATAGAGAAGACAGCAATAAGGGTTTGATTCTGGAAGTTGATCTGGAATATCCCCAGGAGTTGCATGATCTGCATAATGATTACCCGCTTGGACCAGAGAAGGTGAAAGTAACTGGAGACATGCTTTCAGATTACTGTAAAGACATAGCAGAGAAATACAATATATCGACTGGTTTGGTACATAAACTGATGCCAACATTAAGCAACAAAGAGAAGTATGTTCTGCATTACAGGAACCTCCAATTATACACAGACTTAGGTTTAAAGGTAACAAAAATCCACAGAGTGCTAGAGTTCAAACAATCACCTTGGCTGAGACAGTACATTGATTTCAATACACAGAAAAGAACTAATGCCAAGAATGCTTTTGAGAAAGATTTCTTCAAGTTGATGAATAACTCAGTATTCGGCAAAACTATGGAAAATCTCAGAAAGAGAGTAGATGTCAGATTGGTGACTGATGAGAAGAAGCTATTGAAATTAGCCAGTAAACCCACTTATGTTAGCAGTAAGATATTCAATGAAAATCTAGTAGCAGTGCATAAGATAAAAGAAACACTAACTCTAAACAGGCCGGCATATGTAGGAATGTGTATTCTTGATCTCAGTAAGACGCTTATGTATGATTTCCATTACAACTACATTAAACAAAAGTACGGTAATAAGGCTAAGCTGCTCTTCACTGACACGGACAGTTTGACATATGAAATTGAAGCTGAAGATGTCTACAGGGATTTCTGGAATGATAAAGATAAATTCGATAACAGTGACTATCCTGAAAGCTCGCCATTCTCCGATAAGACCAATAAGAAAGTGATTGGTAAGATGAAAGATGAGGCTGCTGGAGTCCCAATATGTGAATTCGTAGGGCTGAGATCAAAGATGTATAGCTATATTAAAGATGATCAGAAAGGAGGAAAAACAGCAAAAGGAATAAAAAAGAACACAATCAAAAATGAAATCAAGCATGAAAATTATAAAGACACTCTATTCAATGACAAACAAATGTATCATCAAATGAAAACAATCAGAAGTGAAAACCATCAATTAGGAAGCTATGAAATCAACAAAGTATCACTCAGCTGCTTCGATGACAAAAGATATTTATCAAAAGACGGAATCAACAGTTATGCTTATGGGCATCACAAAATAAATAGCCAGGAATAAAAATACTCTTGGCTACCAAAATAGCAAAATACAGTATAATACTGACCTCTCTAACATATATAGGTTAGATAAAAGTTAGTCTTTTCTTATACGTGATAAATACAATTTGCTTTCTTCCATGTGTTTGGTTATTTCAAAAATTAAATCTTCAAAACAATTGCTCATAATGTATTTGCACTTGTTTTTCTCATACATTTGCTTCATATTTGTTTGTTTTTCCGACACTTGGTATACACCAGTGGGACTTTTGAATTCAAGACAAAGAGCATTGTATTTTCTGGTGGGATTCATTAACATCAAATCGCATTGTCCAGACATATATCCTTTGTTATAACTTCTGATTCTCATATTTGAGCTTATTTGATTTTCACCTAAACCGGCTATCATTAATGCGTCTTCATATTTCTTTCTGATGAATGAAACAATCTTGCAGTGCAGATCATTTTCACTTCCAATCATCAGCATGTTATTACTTCTGTCATTGAACTGTTTGTAATATCCCTGTTTTCTGATTGATGGTAATACTTTTGATGTAACCCAATGTTTGAATTTTACTGCTTCCTGTTTTTTAGAGGACAGTATTAGTGAATAAAATCCTGATTCATTTATAAAAAAACATTTGAAAGTTTTTTCAATGGTCTCAGCACGAGGGACCGTTTCGTTACATCGTGAATCAGTGGCCTCAGCACGAGGTAACGTTTTGTTACATCGTGAATTTATGCTTATTTTGTGGTCTCTTAGGATTCTATCATCAGATAAAACATGATCCTTGATTGCCTTTTGTGGATTTTTATAGTCGAGAATAATAGCAATGTCTCTTCCTCTGAACCATATATCGTTTTTATCATCAAGATAACAATCTATTGAAACATCCAATTCTTTATTAACGTAGGAATATTTTTGCATACATGTATGTTAGATAATTTTCTTTAAATCCTTGAACGGGATCCAACTGTTAAATTCGTCACTATAACCCTTCCACTTCACTAAAGCTTGTTTCTTCTTGTAATCTCTGCGAATGACTTTATCAATACGGAATACATCCTGTCTGGCTTTCAATAATTCAGCTTCATAAAAACTCCCTTGTATTTCTTCATCGTTGAGATCTTTTAGTTTGTAAGTGACTGGATTAGTGTATTGGATCTTATCAACTGTAAACACTTCTTCAGTCCAATTTGGTGTATAGCCCTTGTCGAACACATTCCGTTTATACTTGGATATTCGGACCTTGTCACCTATTTTAAATTTTGGTTTCTGTTTTAATGTTTTCATATCGCCATACAAATTGAAGTAAACAGTTCCTTCGTTCCTCTTATCAGATGCTTCAACGGGTGTTATCTTTGTGCTTGAATGTTTGGTATTATTATACTGTTTCACTAATTTTGGTAACATGTCTAAATACTGTGTATTACCTTGAACAGTGAACTGCTTCCACATTTTGGATTTAATTGTCCTATTCCATCTTTCAACTACTGATGATTTCTCTTCATTCTCAGTTGAGTACATCTGTACACTATGTTTCTCTAGCAAGTCCTTCAAGTGTTTGTTGTAAAACTCTTTTCCCTTGTCGACCCATAAATACTGTGGTTTTCTACCTTCCTTGAATATTGATTTGAATGCTTCAGTGACAGATTCACCTTTCTTATCCTTCAATGGGACAATCCAACCATATTTGCTGAAGACATCAATAACCATAAGAAGATATCGATAACCTTTATTCCATTTACTGAACTGTTGCATTTCAACTAGATCACTTGCCCATATTTCATCAATTTTATTTACAATCACACGCCGCCGAGTGAAATTTCGTTTTATGGGTGCATGTAATTCATCAGCTAGTTTTTCTTGCCAGTTTTCTTCACTCGACGGCTTTTTCCGTTTTTTGAAACACCGAGACCAAGTTTCTGTTTTTTGTCGATTAAGAATCTAGCTGTTTGACCCCATTTTGGCATCTCACCATATGGTATTTGATCTAGTGACTCGACCATTGTTCTATCACAATCGCCTTTGTCTTTTTTCATATCATAACAAATATCGTGGTAAGCTGCTATTTCATCCACCTTATTGTAAGGTTGTACATTCCATTTCAAGACCTCGCCAGTATTTGGATCATATTCCAACTGCTCATGCAATGGATTGTATGGTCCCATATATTTATATTTACTTGGTGTCCAACCTGCTTTTGGTTTAGGAAGCTTGCCAATTACCTTATGAATGTCAATAGCACCGCCATAATCTAATCCTTTGATATCTGTTTTGTAACGAATATTTGGTCTCACTTTTGTTGAGAGTTGTTTCAAAGCTTCTGACCCAACCTTTGTGATTGCAGGTTTTGCGAGGGAAAGTCCTTTGTCAATTAATTTCTTTTGCAGCTTTGGATTTCTCATTGCTTCAGAAGCATAATATCTTCCCATTTCTACACCTTTCTTTGCTAAATAAGGGACTCCATGTTCTAAGAATCCTGTTAGTGCCATGTCTGCGGCTGAATCTAGTATGCCCGCCCCTTCGGACGGGCTATTCAGTTTCCCCGATTTCTGACAAATTTAGTTTTTGTGATTCCACATTCAGCACAAGTACATTTCATCACAGTTCGACCATTTTTAGTCTTCTGATATCTTTCACTTCCTGGCACACATTCAGTGACTTTCTTCTGTTTCACACAATATGATCTCATATATATTAAGTTGGATAAAATAGCTTTCCATCTTGATCTTCTTTCTTTGTCTAGTAGTTAAATCGACATACATTTCCACTAAGTTTGTCATAGAATACTGTTATATTATCCAAAGTGCATTTGATTACAACTCGTAAACCAATCAATCTGTTGACAACTATTATAACAAATATATTAACATCATCAATTATTTCGAATTCTATCATACTTTTATGTTAGATAGAAATTTATTAAATCTTTCATCATCAAATAATATTGTTAATATCATAGTACAAACACCATTGTTTACTCAATAACGGATCTCTAATACTCATTGATTCATTGAAACAATTCTTTTTCTCCATTTGAGTAGGTATCTCCTGTCCTGATGGATCAAAGTATTCTTTCTCATTATAGCACGCGTAATATTTGCCGACTTTTATTATCCCACTGTTTTTGTTTAACTTAACAGACATACATATACATTACATATTTTTGAAATAATTGATTATGAATCTATGATTGACTCTTGTGTCTGTGGGATTGAATTTTGCATTATGAATGACTTTCAATATGGGGGTCCCTTTCTGTCTTTCCAATAAATAGTACAAACACCAATATCCACACAAGACTGAATCTCTTTCTTGTATCTCATCTCCAGAGTATTCAAGTTGTTTTCCACTTGTAGCCATGTATTTCTGTACTTCTGTTGGCATTATTAAACCAAATGAGTCAAAGTATTCACAGTATCTATCACCAATTCGATAACATACCCAGTGAGTACCAGGTCCAATTTTGGAATCAAGATTGACTATCCCACATTCATTCTTTTTTATTTGTCTCGGCAGGTTGTCTCTTGAAAATACTCCTCTAAAATGTTTTATTCCAAGTTGTTTCACCCAATTGATTAAATCAAAGTTGGATAAGGGTTTATTTACAAAATGGTTCCTAGTATGGGGATTGAATTGAATGGACTGTTTTTGCCTAGTAGAAGTCCTTTTCCCTTTGTCTTTTTTTTTTTCATTCCATAACCGATTGGGTTATTCCATGTACCAAAAACAGGAGGAGATTGCCATGGAATCATAGCATGTTTCCCACCTTTCTTTCTGGGTACAATGTCATCTGGAACATGAACAGGTATTGACCGTCTTGGACGGCTGCTTTCAACATGCAAACCTTTTCCAGTTAATTTTCTGATTGCTTCTATAGCCAAAGGAATTCCAATGCTGGCGAGTATTGTTCCAATACCCTTTCCAGTCTGCGCTTTTGTTGGTTTTATAACAACGTCTCCACCATACTGCATTTTTTGGATAACATCAGCCATCTGTCTCGTATTCAATAAATTTCCTACATTCAATAATTGAGATAAATTGGCATTAGGAATAAGAAATCCTCCTTTTTGTTTCTTTCCAAATAGTTTATCAATGCCGAGACTTGCTAATGAAGAAAGAGCACCTGTAGCCAATGCTGGAGCCGCTTTAGCTACTGCTTTACCTGCATAAGGCAATAGTCTTGTTCCAAGTGAAAAAAGACTGGACCAAAGAGAACCTCCTTCTTGGACTGATTTTCTGATCTGTGCTTTGGATATCTTTACATCAGCACCTGTTCCATTTCTCTGTGATTTGGCTAATTTTTTTATCTGTGTTTTTGTCAACATCATTTGATCACCTCCAGTGAGATCTCCATGTGCGAGTCTCAATGTTACCGGTGAATTTGTTTGTATAGCTTTTGCAAGCCTTTCCTTCTGACTTCCTGAAAGTCTTACTCCATGAGGATGATAAGTAGTCATATAATATATGTTTATACTAAACTGTATTTAATACAAACAATCATTTAATTATTCAATTTATTTAATACAATCAATCATTTAATTTACATAGATCTCAGAATCAACTTTCCATCAGTCTTTCTCATCTCAACATCCTGTTCATACAGCACAAGTGCATACACACTGTAATCAGCATTTGTCGC
Organism: Pachyseris speciosa; assembly: GCA_016490735.1. Classification (NCBI taxonomy): domain Eukaryota; kingdom Metazoa; phylum Cnidaria; class Anthozoa; order Scleractinia; family Pachyseridae; genus Pachyseris; species Pachyseris speciosa. The sequence goes on from JAEMWC010000670.1 coordinate 170,656, forward strand.
ACCACTCAAAGTGTATTTGAAAGTCAGTTTTGTCATTCCATCTTTGATATCCTGTTTCTGTTTCGTCAAATCAAAATAAATGAAAGGGAATATTGTACCGAAATTGCCCCTGTTAAGAAGGGTACTTTCACTGAAATCGTTTACAGCTTGAACATATTTCAAAACATCTCTAAATACTCTTGTTGGTTCTGTTGATGGTTTATAATGAACCTCTGGATAATCATTTCCATTGCCAACCTCAAGATAACAATCAGTCAAAGTTTGGTTATTTGCAACTGAAAAGGTGTTATAGAGAAATTTATTGGCTGTCTGAGATGCATCACTTGCATCATTGATGATGAATACAAAGACATGCCTGGGTTTGTTTATTCCTGTGGAAATACGGAAATTGGCTGTCTGTTGTCTCGTTGAATTGCCTCTCTCGACCATTTCTCTCATGTAAGTCCACTTTCTGTTGTCAAGATACTTGCTCATGTACAAAGACTTTCCCGTAGAATTAAAAATAATACGAGGAACAATTAGCTGGAATTTAGTTAGTACCACACGACAATCATCAGCAGCTTGCCAAATCATATTGTCATCACTTTCAAGTGTCAGGTTCAACTCTATTTTTGAGTTAGGCATAAGCTCATCCCAAAAGCTCTTGAAAAAACCGTATCTGTTCAATGCAAGCTCTACATTTACTTCACCAGCTGCACCATTCAACAGTGCTTTGCGAGCTGCGAAACCTTTGTTATAAGTAGCCACCTGGGCAACTCTATCATCAGCTTGTCTTTTGTCGTCAAGATAGAAGAACTCATTGGTTCCCTGACTTACAGCATAACCCTGTGAATACTCAAGCAATGACTTAATATTTGTGGCCTGGTTTGCATTACGGCATTCATAAACATCAATACCATTCATTTTCACATTAATAGTGTTAATAAGAGCGTGAACTGAATTAACGATACCATTTCGATCTCCTGCAGCAATGTCAGCTCCATCTGCAAGCTTCTTTACAATGAAAATAACATTAAAACGGGCATTATACCAGTCAAATGGTGTAGTCTCTCCACTGTTATCAACAACGAAACGGTAACCTGTTTTCCTCTGATGAGCATTATTTGCTACTACAGTATTAAGTGCTGTCTCTAGTTCGAAAACTACATCTTCATATCTTTCGATATATTTTGAGTCACGATAGTTTGACATATATTATTGTGTTAGATAAAAGTTATTTTACGCGGTCGACCTCTCTTTCTTTTGATTAAACCACCAGTCTGGCTCGCACTCTCAGTTCCACTCTTGTTTCCACTTTTTCTCTTTTTCAAAAGTTCTATGATTTTGTCACCAGCTTTTTTGCCAGCATGTTCACCAATTGTTGTGGCTGCTTTTTTTCCAGCTGTTTTGATCATATCAGTCACAATACCTTCACCATGTTGTTCATATTTTTTAAACTCAAACCGTTTCATATACTATTAGGTTTTATAATTCCACACTTCTCAAGAATAACTCAATATACCAATCTATCCCATTTAAATCGACTGGAGCTCTAGAAGAGTCTGTGACATAAAAGCGTATTGAGCTGATATTATGTGTTGAGACAGGATTCCATGAAAGAAAACGAGGTTTGTAAGTGAAAGGTAAACTTCTGACTAGATTTGTGACTGGAATAACAGCGATTGTATTTGTGCTATTTCCATCAACAATGCTATCTGTCACCAAATCACAATTGATATAAATTTCATCTACACTTCTTGTGATATCAGGTAAATCTGTTCCATATTCATTAGCTTCAATCAATTTTGAATCGAAACCGATAAGTTTTCTGAAATCATTATTTCTGAGATCCACACGATAATTTTCATTGAGTTCAATCAAAATGCGATATGTTGACAAAACGAAAATTATATTAATACCATACTTGTATTTTTTTTCATCTGTTTCATCTGGATTAAGTCTTTGGTTTTTTTTTTCCATGAATTTATGAATGTAATCATCGATATCGTCATATGAATACATACCATTGACGAATGTCACTGTGAACCAGTTTGCACCTCCATCAACACTGTATTTAATTTGATTATTCCCAAAAATATCTCTGATATTGTACCAACTGTATGTCATATTGATGACATTCACAGCCATTTCATATTTCAAATCATTCGTTAATTTAAGAGGTGTATTGAATCTTTTTTCAAAATCATGACTCTTGCTGACACCAATTTTGTCTCTGTTTTTACTGTTGAATCGTAATGAAATTTCTGTCATATACTTTTACATTAGATATTTCATCATTATTTTATTCAACTCACCGGTTTTCAGGATTCCCAGTCTGTTCAATGTATGCAATATTTTTGTGAATTCATTTTGAACATTTTTGCTGTTGTTGCCGGCTGAAATAGATCCACCAAGTAACTGTAGTCTTGAAAGCATGTCACCCAAAAATGCATCCCTTGAACCCATTCCCTTCCCTGTTTTGTATTTGTAAGAAGCTAATACATCTGAAATCGTTTCTCTGTATTTCCTCAAAGTTTGTATTTCTCTTTTATGAGATTCATTTTCTTCTGGAGAGAATGATTTTTTTTTTCTTCTTGCCATATCCCTGGCTTTTTCTGCAGCTTTCTCCCTTTCTTCAATAAGTTTTTGTGGGGTGACTTGAGTTAACTCGCTAGGCTTTAAAAGATTGTGATTTCTTAATATGATTCTATCATCTCTATCGAAATAGTTATCGATCGATAATATGTTGGGTGTCCGATCCTCTTTTTCAGGTGCTTCAATTGTCAAAGGAAGTTCCGTTCCCATTGTAATTGCTCTGCGATTAGCTTCAATAACATCATCAAGTCCTTGTGTTAAAGCCTGTTGATTTTTTTTCAACTGTTTAATAACTTCATCCTGTTTTTCGTCGACACTTTCTTTCACACTCTTCTGGACATCAATAGAGGGTTTCAGTAATTCTGATGTTGTATCATAAGCATCCTGTTTTCTGTATTCATAAGTCTTGATAACATCACGAACTTCTCTAGTTTTATTTCCGGCTTCAATTCCACTTTTAAGAAGCTTTTTCATTCGTTCTATATCCATATACAATTGTGTTAGACTAATCTAAACTATTTACATATGGAAATCCCTAATTATGATATTCAGGGTTTAAAGAATTCATTCAGACAGTTGTATCCGTATATGCCAAAAGACACTTTCAGGATGCTGCTGGCTGGTAATTCTGGATCTGGAAAGACAACATTGTTCATGCATCTGATTATGGAACCGTTGGTTTATTATGATCAGATACATCTTTATGCAAAAAATTTGGATCAAGACAAGTATAAATATCTTCGGAAAGTAATGGATGAAATAAGCAGTCACATTGGATATCCTGCCTTGGTTTGCAGTCAAGAAGAGATATTGCCAGTTGAACAAATAAAAGACACAAATTTGCAGCGATTGGTTGTTTTTGATGATTTCGTGACTGACAAGAAACAAGATCAAATAATCAGCTATTTCATTCAGGGGAGACACAAGAACTGTTCAGTCATATATCTCACACAGTCATTCTATGGATGCCCAAAATCAATCAGACTCAATTGCAGTCACTTCTGCCTTTATGATTTCCCATCCTCAAGAGAAAGGAACTTGATTGCGCAGGAGCTTGGAATCGACAAGAAGAAATACATTGAAGCAACCAAAAAACCATATTCCTTCTGTTATGTTGACAAGCCGATGAAGACAATCAAGAGAAATTTTTATGGTGCTGTTTAATCTAATCTAATATTATATGGCAATCAACAATTTTCAAAATCCAGAAAAACAATAAGAGACTACCTGTCATCTATGAAACCATACCACCTGAATTCTTGGAAGATTAATCTAACAAGATGATATAATGGGAGTTTTTAATGCTCAAATAAATCAAGATAAAACAAAAACTGGAACTGGTGAAAGAGGCCCTGCAGGTCCAATTGGTCCCAAAGGTGAAAAAGGTGATAGAGGCCCGAAAGGTAATACAGGTGCAATTGGTCCAAAAGGAGCTACTGGAGCTGTTGGTCCCAAAGGTGATGGATTCAAATTAACACAAGATGGTAATTATGACATTGAAAATAAACGTTTGACAAATATTGATGATCCAGTAAATCATTATGATTCTACTAACTTGGGATATGTTAATGATGCTGTTTTATCAATTGAAGGAACACGTGTTAATCCATTTAAATTTCTTCTTGAAGATATATCAAAAACAACTATTCTTAGAAATGCGAATAATCTACAATTAGAAGTCTATAATAAAAGCCCTTACTCAATAAATAAAAAAGCCTTGTCTTTTGTTATTCCTTCTGCTGGTCTTACAACTGTTCTTCGTTTTAATCTGACACAATTGGAAGTTTCAAAGTACACTTTAGTTGTTGAATTTTATACTAATGGTAATCCAAACAATGCAACAGTTGATGACGACAATCTGTCGTCTAATTTATTGAAGGAAAGGATTCGATAAAAAGAGCATTTCCAAAGACTCATCTTGTTGATGGTTATCTCAAGAGAATATTCTTCCTTGAAAAAACGAGAGTTGGTCAGACATCAATGGAATTATTGTTGATCTCACCATATTTAACAAATAATGCCAAACATCATGTCATAGTTTATGGTGTTTATGGATTTTCTAATATCATTTTATCACATATTCACGACCCAGCTTTTGAATTAGAAGAAGGAAGAATTGTATTTGATCGTGAGCTTAAAATGAGTTTTCATAGAATAGTTAATGTTGCAAACCCTATACTTCTACAAGACTGTGCAAATAGAAAATACGTTGATGATATTACAAAAGGTAAAGCGGATAAAACATATCTCAATAATAACTTTGTGAAAAAAGATGGAAGCGTTGCGATGACTTCTGATTTGAATCTTGGAGGTAATAAATTGACTAATGTAGCAGCGCCAACTGCAAACAATGATACAGCCACAAAGGGGTATGTTGATACTGAAATTGCTGGCATTGCTGGCATTGATGTTTCACCATTTCTTAAAAAAGATGGAAGTGCTGCAATGACCGGTGATCTTGTCATGGGTGACAATAAAATAACAAATGTTGGATCTCCAAACTCTGATAAAGATTCTGCTAATAAAAAGTATGTTGATGACCTTGTTTTTTCAGCATCTGGAGCACAAAAAAATCCATTCGCTTTTCTGTTGAAAGATATTTCCAAGTCAACAGGGATACAAAATGTTAATAGCCTCCAAATTGAAGATTTTAACAGATCACCATATCATATTAACAAGTCATCATTGTCTTTTTTGATTCCAACAACTGGCAACTTCACATCCAAGATTCGTTTCAATTTAACATCAATGAGAAATGCACAGTATACATTAATTATTGAGTTTTATTCCCCATCTAATCCTCAAAGTGCTGTAGTTGATTTAGATGTCAAAACTATAAATATGCGTATGGCTGGTCAATTGCTTGAAAAACCTTTTTTACAAACACCTGATGTAGATGGTTATATGAAACAACTGATAACACTTGAAAAAACAGGCGGTGGACAAGCAGCAATAGAGTTGGAACTGAGAAGTACATCTCCATCTGTTAACACCAAAACACATATCATCGTTTATGGGGCTTATGGCTATCATACCAATTTGTCTTACTTTCTCCATGACCCAGCTTATGAAATTGAAAACGGCCATGTTGCGTTTGGTAGTAATATTGACATGAAACTAAACAAAATCCTCAACCTGCAGGATAACCCCTCAAACCCACAAGACGCTGTGAACAAAAAGTATGTTGATGCTGAAATTGCTGGTATTGATGTTTCTCAATTTCTTAAAAAAGATGGAAGTGTTATAATGACCGGCAACCAGGATTTTGGGGGGTTTATTATTAGAGGTCATGGGATAGGAAACCAACCAGCAGATCTTGTGAATAAATCGTATATTGACACTAATCTCGCATCAAAAAGCAGTATCGGTCAAACTCTACTTCGAGATGGAACACAAGAAATGACTGCTAATTTAAATCTGGCTGGTAACAAAGTGATCAACTGTGCAACACCAACTGCTAACACGGATGCTGCCAACAAAAGATATGTTGACCAGGCCCCTTTTCTTAAACTTGTCGGAGGTCAAATGGCTGGTGATATTGACATGGGTGATAACACACTCGCAAACTTAAAAGAAGGAACAAATAAAACCGATGCCGTAAATTTAGATCAATTAGAAAAAAGTCATATTTCATCTGCTTCTCATCCAAAGAATGCTTTCAAATATTTGATGAATGATATCGATGAAATTAGCACTGAATATGGCTTGACAGTTAATGGATATGTCAATTTACCTCGTTCACCGCATTTGATTTCAAAAAAAGGTTATTGATATAGACTTGAATAAAGAAGCTAATCATATTTACAGAGCTAGAATTGGTTTCAATATGTACACAATAAATGATGGAAAATACACTTTTATCCTCGAATGGCTATTTCCTGATTATGAAGGAATGAATCTTAGTAGTGTAACATTCAGTGCAACTGGTGGAATTACAATTCATAAAACTGTGGGGAGAAAATTTGATAACAGAAATGAAGATCATTCGAGATATTTATTATGGATTGAAAAACCTTCAGTAAGTTCACCACCTGAATATTTATATTGTACGATTCATATTAATGCTAACCCAACTTATCCAAATAAGTACAAAGTTCATTGTGTTGCATATGGTATTGATTTTGAAGCTGTAGACGTTCCATCAAGTGTTTACGACTTCGCTGAAGCTTATAAAATCGTGAATGAAAAACTACAATTACAAACTGATTTAGATTTGAACGGACATGCTTTGATTGATAATTCATCAAACTTATTCGATGGTCAAAACGGTGAATTGACAATGCTAAATAATATTAATATGAACACATATTTGATAAAAGAGGCTAAACTTGGTGGTAATTTAAATATGAATGGACATAATATTTACAATGGAAATGATCTGTTATTCGAAATTACCTCAAATCAAATAAAAGTTCCACGCCCTTTAATTTTATCAGGGTTAGTTTATAAAATAGTAAGTTCTTTGTTAACCGGCTCTTCCGCATCAGAGGATGTTTTTTCTATGCCAACGCTTTGGGCTCCATATACACCGTTTTTTAAAGAATTGATTCGCACCGATTTACATTTTTATGACCGCGCTTCCATGCCACAAAATGGTTCTTTTCGTGTTTATGTCACTGTTGGAGGAAAAGAACAACGGCTTACATCTAACAATATTTCCAAAGGGGAAACTGGGTGGGTAGTTTTGTCAAACATTAGGACACACTTGTATTTTCCAACAGCTACTGCATTAACGTTTAAAATTACCGGACTTAACCAGAGAACAAGAGTAACGCTTACTGCTGAGTTTCTTGCATAAAATTTTATTTTTGGAAATATGATGGGGAGGATGTTGACCATAATCCATTCACACTTGAATTAATCTAAATTAATATTATAATGGGAGTTTTCAATTCTCCACAAAATCAAGATAATAAAGGTGATACTGGTGCAATTGGTCCTAAAGGTGATAAAGGTGATAGAGGTCTAATTGGTTCAAAAGGTGATAAAGGTGATGGATTTACATTAACACAAGATGGCCACTATGATCTTGGAAACAACAAGAAGTTGATAAATGTTGATGAAGGAACTGATGATAATGATTGTGTCACAAAAAAACAACTTGATCTGAAGTTAGATAGAGCTACTTTTGTTATTTCCAACTCTCTTCCTGGTGTACCAGTCCTTGATGGAATTTCTATTGCTCTCATCCCAGCTCTCTCTGTTTTAACATCTGATACAAACGATAGAGTCTCAAGATGGGTTGATCCTGTCAATAATATATCTTTCACACAAACTGATAATTCCAAAAAACCTCTTCTGTTAAGAGATTCAAATAAAAAGAGATTCTTTCTGCGATTCGATGGGACTGATGACTACTTGAGAATAAATTCATTTGATGTATCCAAAGTTGCTGGACCAAATGGGAATACATGCACAATAATTATGGTTGTTAATACAAAACAAGTGAAGAATCAATCTCAATTTCAATGGGGGCAGGCTAATATTCGATTTGGTGTTCATTTTCCTTGGATTGATGGAGTATGTTATATTGATTTCGGTTCTACATCAAATGGAAGACTCGCTGTTTCTTCTTTGGCCAATCTGACTGGTAATATTGAGGTTTGGACAATAAGAGTGAATGGACAAAATATGGAACTATTTAGAGGTATTTCATCAATGACTCCTGTTGGAACAGAAACAATCTCAGCAACACTGTCAGGAAATCCACAAAAAATGTTCGTTGGATGCCAAGTTGATAATGATGATGGTACTGCAGTCAATTTTTCTGAAATGGATCTGTACGCTTTTTCTGTTTGGCAGAAATCTCTGTCTAATGATGAATTAAAAAATATGTTCCGTTTCCTTGAAGATTATTTCGATCTTTGAATTATGTAATCAATTATTATGAAGCAGATTATAAGATTTGTACGATGGTTCATTCGGGATGCTGAACGGAAAAACCCTGGTGTTGATAAGAGGATTTTGAAATCAGCTTTGGTTTACCAGTTTCTATATCACAAACATTTCAACAAATATATTGAAGTGAGAGATATTATCCAGGAGCACATAGGCATTGGGTTGATTGGTTACGGTGATGGCCGCTTGACACATTTGTTGGAGCATACTCTTGGATGGATTGACGTGTTACAAACGCATGCAATATTACACGATGCTTTCGGCAGATTCTATGTCAAACATGGTCTTGATAGAGGATATTCTTATGCTTTTCCATGTTTCTTATCGACTAAATTAAGTAAGTTATCTCCTCTGAGTGGTCAGATCTCTGGAATACTTTATTGCATATTCAAGAGAATCATTATGTAAAAGATATATATGAAAGAGCTAAAAAGCATATTCAGCTGGAACCATATTTCAGGTGAATTAACAGAAGATCAGGTAAATGAATTAAAATCCTATTACCGAACATATCACAGAAAGTGTTGGGCTTATAAACAAGCTGTTAAACGGTTCAAAAAATGGAAATTACTGGGGAATTCAGCATCCATTATATTTGCAACTGGCGGTCTTGCCGCAAGTATTTCGACTGGTGGTGTTAGTTTAGTTGCCATCAGTACAGTATCACTTTTAATACAAGGTTGGATGAAACACAAGAACCTTGACATGAAAATACAGAATTGTACATATGCTTATCAAAGCTACCAGCATCTTCTCAATACAATAAAAGAAACCATGAGAAGCGGTAATTTTGATAATTCCAGCATACACAATACAATGAAGAACATAGACGATTATGTTGTTGATAATAGTCCAATTATTGATAAGTACCTACTGAAATATGATGAAAAATTCACTGTTTGATAATACGAATAATCTTATCAAATATTAACAATAGAATCTCAACCCAATATTGATTATAAAATTTCAGTGTTTTCTTTGAGTTGGTTAATATGATATACTCATAAGGCAGATCCATCATCATAAACAATTGTTTCAGAATAAATTTGGTGTTTATCATTCTTTTACGATTCTTATTCACCGAAGGGATGATAGTGTCTATCTCCTTGAATATTCTTAATATTTTACCCTTATCTTTTACTGAAATTTGAAATCTATTCTTGCAACATATACCATTTATCACATTTTCAATATGGTACTTCCGATGATATATAGATTTCCGCTTTATTTTATACATATTATTATGAAAGTCAACGTACTCCTTACAATAATCATAACCATGGACTGAACCACAATTTGTACAAACATTTTCACCATTGTCATTAATCATTTTCTGATTATCACAACATGGTTCATTTTTGACACTATGTTCTGCTATCTTCTGATCACATAAAGGACATATTAGATATTTTTCTACTTCAACAAAATATTCGTGAATATCTGAATTACACAGGCCATTTACCATCTGGCTACCTGACCTGATTTGAGAGGGCTTTTCCAAGGCCCGGAGATTTCTTTCTTCATTCTCCATAATAACCTAAAGCGACATTTCTTTAAGTGTTTTTTATATCATAAAGTACTTAAATAGATGACCTTGACCTTGGCAAAAAGTGTGCTGGATCACGTGACCTTGACCTTGGCAAAAAGTGTGCTGTTTTGAAAAATTGCACAATTTTATGGAAGATGTGCTAGATCACCCATGTACTGTTTTTCCGAGAAAGTTACACATGGTAATTTTCCGAGAAATTGAACCAACCAATTCGATGACCTTGACCTTGGGAAAAATGCGCTGGATCACGTGACCTTGACCTTGGGAAAAAGTGTGCTGTTTTGAAAAATTGCGCAATTTTATGGAAAATGTGCCAGATCACCCATGTACTATACTACTGATGACAAGGAAGAAATTGATTGCAACATTTTCAAGTTTCATCATAATTTGTGTCTTGGGAAAAATTGCCATAATATAATACTAGTTTCAATTTCGGTCCAAGAAATGTATTTTGAAATCTACATGTACAGCTACCTCTTCATGTTACACAGGTCATTCATGTAATAGAAAAAAGTACTTACATGCAGTTTGAACAAAATAATAAATAGAATAAGAATTGGCATGACAGTACTCCTTAATAGTGTAGTTTACCCTTTTAAAAACAATAGTGTAGGTTGGGTGGTTTAGTTTGAGTTAATGTGCTACATAGATACAGCACATATGGAGATAGCATTAGTTGGAGCAGCAAAAGTGTGTATTGCATCTTCTTATAATAATGGCCATATGTGTACAAGCACACTTCTTACAACAACCAATCTGCCAAACTTTAACACCTGACTTATTCTTCTGACAGTGCTAAAATTTTATGTGACAAGAATACTCAAAGCATGAACGACACACTGACACATCAGGTTCAGTACTTACGAATGCTATGTCTCCTGGAGGAACTGGTTCACTTGCCAGCACTAGATGTGGAACCTTAACACCCACTGGGAGAGCAGAATGGCTAACAGGTGTAGAGCCATTAACAGCTGATAATTTTGACCTAAAGACAATCATAAACAAAAGAGCTGATTTTGACAACTGTAGCGAAAAAACAGATCTAAAAAGAAATCCATTCTGGAAGACATTTAAAATATTAAACAAAGCTACCGGTAGATATCACAAATTTAATTTTCTTATTGAGAATGGAACAGTCAACGGCTCTACAATGAGGCCCTCTATAAAGGAGGCTTGACACAGAGTAGCTGCTATATTAATTTTACAAAACTCGTGATGGTATGTGCCAGACCAACTTCACAAGGATACATCACCCACTATGACATCTATCCATCAAGGCTACAATGGTTACATTTTTTAGCAAAGGTTTACAGTATATATAACCCAAAATTAATGACTGTACATGTATTTTGGCTGAATAATGAAACAAGCAGATGGCAAACTTGCTGAATGGGATACAGTGTATATAATTTTGAACAGTTAAGTAATTCATATTGTATAAAGTATATGCTTTCCACTCTCTGTAAATTTCCTTTTCGTTTTTTTCCTTAGATGCAATGGTAATTAAAATAAAACAATGATAAAAATATGAATTATTGTAACTTAAAAATATTATTCCTTCATTTCTTTTCTTTTCATTTTAATTTCTTTTTCTGCTGGGCCGCCTAGATTAGCAATAATTGCTATTTTGCGGGCCAGTCTATTGTAAGATCATTTTTTTTTTGTTACTGAAATAAATTTGAAGTTGAAGTTAAAGTTGAAGCTGTAAAAAGAAATGGCATCCAGGTCTTACATATATTGTCTTGATCTTTCCATGTACTCTGTTCTTTCTATACTGTGTGGCTCAGTTGAAGACACATCTATGACTTTGCTGTGTAGAAAAATAAAAAGGGGAACATTTACCATGCCAAAAATCTTGGTTGCAATTAATTTCTTAATAGTACATGTATTTACAAATGAATGTTACAGTAATATACATTGTACACACATGTGGAAATCATACATTTGAACTGTGAGGGTACATGTAAGATTAAAGATGCGAAGGATCCAGGCTGCAGTTGGGAATGCATAATTATTATAATTTCAGTTGTCACGAAAAAAAGCCTGATGAAAATTCAGGCTTGTATACATGGGATTCAAACCAATGACCTCTGTGATACCAATGCAGTACTCTACCAACTGAGCTAACAAGCCAACTGGGAGCTGGTCATTTTATCAGTTTGTAATAACCTGTGAGCAATGAGTAAACGGATATCATAAAAACTGCACACCTACAATCTGTATGTTTCTGACTCGACAACCAGTCTGTAGGCCAAAGGATAGAAAATTCAAGAGAAAAATAATATTGAAATTTAAGGCAAAATTGTTGCTTATGCCCATTGCACAACGGGCTCTTCAATTGTGCATAAAGGGGATTAGTTTCTAAAGAAACTGTGGTGCTGCGTCGGTGGGGGAGTGAAACACGAAAATTTGGTTTATCAACGGAGTTGATAATGTAAATTGACCACCGTACAGGGATTCGATTAGCTGACGTTTCGAGCGTTAGCCCTTCGTCGGAGCGAATCCCGACGAAGGGCTAACGCTCGAAACGTCAGCTAATCGAATCCCTCTTCAATTGTGCAATTGTGGAGGATCCATCATGTCGTACGTGCCATCACTTTGAGCAGTTTTTTAATAAATTATTACTGAAGACGAGATCAAATTGTAGCAGTCAGTTTTGACGAGGTCCCACTTACCAACTGACAACATCACAAATCATTGTTACAGTAGTTCAAGTGTAACGATAAGGTCTGTGTGTTTTTGAGCAGATCCACACTATTTTGAAAATGAATACTGTACACCTGAGCAAGAGTGCTAAAAGTCCAGGCCAGAACAGGATGAGATGGTATATACTCCCACTAGCTTTCTTTCACGTTATTTTGTCTCAAGAATAACTACAATGACAATCACATACTGTGCCGTCTGGTGAAGTATTCTGCTAAGTAAAGACTGTTCGTCTGTCTTGGATATTGGACCTGTGCTTGAATTATGAACATCATCACTGAAAAGCAGAAAAAAATTAAGCATGAAAAGAATGCTTGGAACTGAAGACCATCAATGATCCATCAACCTTATCAAAATTAATTGTAAAACAGTCACTGCTTTTTTTTCCGCATTGATTTCACAAATGATACTTTTTGACTGACTAATAATTTCTTGATAACATCCAGTCAATTTTACAGGGAACTTTACAATGGAGCAATATTGTTTTGAAAAATTCAATTAATAAAGAATACAAAAACACACAAGCTAAGACATCCTACTTTTTACCACAGGAGATTAAGACTCCACAAGCACAGACATGTTGCATGACACACTCATAATAAGTAACCTGTGGTACTTGATGTGATCAGATTCAAAAGGCTACACTCGGGCTGATTGCATTGACTACATACATGTACTGTAGTTCAAGTAATAGAGTAGTAGTAGAGTCACAGCTTTGGTTTGCTACATCCCCAGCAGTTCTTTTATTCCAGGCCTTTTCAACACCTCTTTGCATCATGTTTACAAAGATCCGAACAACTTACACGGGTCTCTGTCCATTAGCTATTGGCGCTGAAGATCCTCCAAGCAAAGGATCCCTCTCACTTGCTTGTCTCTGTAGACACAAACAATTTAAGATTAAGTACTCATTTCTATGTGTACACACTACCTTACTAATGAGAGCAGGGCTGTCATTAATTTTTTAAGTAGGCGGGGATTTCAAAAAGTAGCCAGAGAATCCAGCTAACATGTAGTATGGTCTGTCTGCTCTTTTTCTATCAAAGTAGCCGGGGACTAAACTCAGAATTTCTGGGGAAAATCCACGGCCCCCGGTCCTTAATGACAGCCCTGTGCAGGGCTTCTGACATTTCACGATGGTGCGATTTCGTGAAATTGCCCTAAAATCGCATACCATCGCGTAATTTGTTTATTTCCACGTAATTCCATGAAATTCGTATGAAAAAAACACCAACATGACAAAATATAAACTCTCGCAATTTATTTGAAAACTTGACAAATATTAGCTAAGCAGTATTCCTACCTCTGACTTATTCTGATGGATAAGTTTTTGGTTAAAACAGCCAAAGTTCCTTCTAAAGAGTGACATCATTTGACAATAATATTAATATCAGTGCCGCAGACAGGGCAAGAAAATATACATAAGGGACTTTTCATGTCGAGGATGGCCAGTTGTTTTGTTCTGTCTGCAATGTTGTTGTGGATCATTTGAGGAAAGCAACAGTTGACCGACATTTGGAGGCAGAAAGCCACAAATGCAATGAAGAGAAAAGAGAGAGCAGCAACTGTAAGCAGCATACATTGAAGACCATTCTAAACTGCAAAACCCTCGTGAAACTTGCACATGCCAGCTACAACGGGAGTTCCCAAATTATATAAATTGGTTGTTGTTTGTAAGCTCTTTGTGCTTTTAATTGAAGTAATTGGATTTGAATGAAATCTGTAACAACAATCATCATGGAGTCTAAAGATTTAGTAATGACTACTAATGACTGTTGAATGAAGAAATACATCATTTATTGTAGTGTAGAGAGTCACTACATTTAAAAAGTGCTTTGGTCATGGACATAGTTCTACATTGAAGTTACATGTACCAACTGAATTATATTGACTTTTTATACTTATAGCAATTACATTATTTTTGATATTTTTTTTCAGTTTGCTCATATAGAATTGCATTGCTTTTCTTGTGTTAACAGGGTCCAGTGGGACACATTGTGTGTATATTATTACATATCTTGATTAGGAACACAAAAAATAATAGACAAATTATATTTCACAAAATTAAGCCAACTGATAACATCCATGTAACATAAATTTACTGTGAAACATGTTATACTTAAAAGGTACTCCAAAACATTGCCCGTTGCAAAGGAAGGACACAAACAACTTGCACTGTTTGACTGTTATTGAATGTATGTTAATGAGCACAAATAAAGAAGCTGATACTGATTTTGAGAATGTTCCTTGTATGATCTTGACTTTATACTTACTACTACCCTAGTAACTGGACTGAATTTTTGCATTGAAATTCAGATAGACTTATTTGGAGCTCAATACACTGTATAAAATGTCGTATAATTATATGTGCCGTGCTATTTCCCAAAACTTTTCGTGAAAATGTCAGAAGCCCTGCCTGTGAGAGCACTTCTCCCAGGGGATTTTTGCAGATTAATTATAATGCTAAACGCATCCCAAATTTACAGTTTAGCCTCGATTATCTGGACTTCTCAATTATCTGTTCTATTTTCTCTGGTACTCCCAGATTTTCCATGAATCTTAACAAGGCACAAGGAAGACTTCTAGAAACTATCATTACAAATTATTTGTAATTTACATGTACATGTAGCATATTAGGTTTACAGATGTATGTTATGGTCACATATACAGTATAATGTACATGTAGCAAGTTTTCTTTAGTTTCCTTTCAAAAAAAAAAAAAACATTTAAGACTCACATTATTTTATAAAGCGCCCTTTCCCAAGGGTCCAAAGGCGCTATTTACAGAGTCAAGGATTAAAATTTAAAAATTAAAGTTAAAACTACAAAAGGTAAGACAAAATAGTTAGGTTATGAAACATCAAAGTCACGTCATGAATTTAAAAAGGTACGTATAAAAAGAACAGTTTTAGCCATCTTTCAAAAATGTCCAGTAATTCAGCATCCCCTTACAGGTGTATATGCTGAGGAAGACTGTTCCAGAGAAGCGGCACAACAACAGAAAAAGCATGGTGGTCATAACTATTTGTGTTAAAATCAGGGACAACAAGTAGATTTTACTTTAAACACGAGATCTTGTGGCGGATGGTAGCTTTTAAGAAGATCTTTAATGTAAATAGGAGCCAGACCATGGAGAGTCTTGTAAGTAACGGTAAGGATTTTAAATTCAATTCGGAGTTCAATCGGAAGCCAATGAAGATTTGCAAGAACAGGACTGTAATGTGGCAGAACTTGGGCAAAACAGTAACTACAAAACGAGAAGCTGCATTATGTATGCGCTGGAGCTGTTTAATCACATACTTAGGTAAACAATATAGAAGCGAGTTACAGTACTTAGTCAAGTTTGATGTAACCAGTGCACGAACAATAAGACTACCTGAAAAGACTGATGTTTGAATGGAATAAATTGTGGTTTTCGATAAATGAAGGGGATCTAGCAATCACGCACTACTGTGACGTTGAACAGGGCTGCCATTAAGGGCCAGGGGCCAGGATTTTTCCCCCAGTCAGTTTTTTTGAATGAATGAAGGGATGAATGAATATTACAAGGAATATGAGCAGTATTTATTTCAAGACTGTACACTCACTGTGCACTCAGTGTACTGTGACATTGTTGTAGGGAAAGCATCACGCAACACACCTCTCTACCCTGGTATTACTTAACACTGACAGCTCTAAAGCAAAGTGTTTGTCACAACATTGTTTCCATATTTGAAAACATCGATGTAACACAAACAATTTCACTAGGTCTGAGTTTTTGAGACACCCCTCTAATGAAATGTAGATTTGCATGTAAGGGTGACATTACCTGTATCGTACTTAACCTCTTTTGGTAATCCCCCAGATCATAAACAAAGTTTTTTTTGCCTGCCTTTGCATGTATAATGCATGCATATATACTGTAAGTATACTTATAAAGCTGCTTCAGTCTTGAAACCTCGAAACTTTTAATTGGCTTCAGTGGTAACAAATATTCTTTATAACTTTACGGAAACAAAAATGGCAATTCTAAAAATTAGAAGCCGTGTCCGTGTAGAAAGCTGCAAAATACGAAGATTAAACCAAATTAAAGCCTACAATCGATCTGATCGCACATGGAGAAATTCATGCATGCAAACTGCAGGACGAGTGGAAACGATTTAACCCCATCGTTAAAATTTTGAAATTTATTTCGGTGACTCGGACAACATACTGACAAAACTGCATAACGGATTGTGGGAATTCATTAACCTTTCGATACTCTGTGCGCTAGAATTTCATTGAAGTCTTATAAAGTCACATGACAAGTACAGAAAACGCAACTTACTTGACCATCAGTATCTTCTCCGCCGCTGAAACAACAACCCATTCCCACCAAATATTAAACGGGTGTTCTATTCAAAGACGGCTGACTTGATTTCTTCAATCAGGGCAAGGGCAGCGACAATTTAACTGCGGAATAACTTCGTAGAATCAAACTCTTACAAAATCTCAGCGCAGAGGAAATCCAATCTTCTTGGACTTGGCTACCAAGGAGGCCTGGCTGCTAAGCTAATTCAGAGCGCCAGGGCTTGTGGGATTGTAGCGGATTCAAATTCAACCGCCAAATAAATTTCGCTGTTTCTGCAGCTCGCTTTTACCATTTAATTGATTTTGCTCTTATGTTCTACGTTAACGTGTTTTGGTAGCTGCTTGGGCTGTAAAATGAATCCAGCAAACTCAAGGTTTCTACTTAACTGGGTAAGCTTCCAGCGATCTTCGAACTTATTCTTCGAATACACATACGAAAAATGTACATGTGCTTGGAACGTTTACTTTCAAAAGATGTTCACACAACTTAAGCTAAAAGTGGTGCAATAATTTTGTATACACAATAATTTTATATGCGATGTTTACTGTTACATATTTGAGTTCTAAAACATCCTTCTAGTCAAGCATATGTCATCGTGTCGATTTCTGTTCCGTTTGTTTTCAGATAAACTCAAATGCCTCAAGTAATGAAAGAGTATCGAGCATTACAGACGTCGGTAGTGAGAATCTTCTGCTCAAAATTCTACATCTGATGTAAGCTACACGTAGCTATTTAATTTTTGATAAGTTTTTAAAACTTCCAGTAAAATTTAACCGGATCGAGTAGCTGGAGCGGAATGGTCATACAACTGTACATTGATTTATCAGGGGTTATCTGTTACATAGACTGCTGCCGCCAGGGCCTGGCAGTCAATCAACTAAATTGTACCTTTCATCCAAACTAAGGCTTTCTTTAGTGGCTAGTTTCTTGGGGCTTCTGTAATTTAGCCAATAATGTGGGCTCCACAGGGGTTTCATTAAGCTTTTGAACAGGAAGGCAATTACTTTTCTCTGAGATGTGCAGAGACAAGCAGAGGCCCTTCAATCTTTCTAGATACAATTAAATCCTCTTCCCAACTTATCTAGGAAGATCAAAGGGCCTCTGCTCGCAGGGTCATAGAGTGTGGTTTGATTTAACTTCTTCGTCACAAAAAAAATTCATTCAAAATATTTACACAAAAAAATTACAAACCTCCCTAGCACAGCACTGGGCAGGGATTCCTTGGTTCCTTTGTCATGCACCATGATCTGAGTGATCTTGGATCATTGATCCTGATCTCAATCATCCGAAATGAATGTGCTCTTTGTTTACAGCCAATCAATTTGCCTGGTGCCTGGCCCTCAATGAAACCCCTGGGAAGTTTCAGTTATTGCTCAAAAGTCACTAATTTAGAAAAAGTGCAATGCCCCACATCTGCCCAACCTTCCTTTGATCATGATACATTTATTAATTTATAGTGACAGGCAAACAGCCATTGATTTGCCAAGTGACAGTGAAACATTTGAGACTGAACAAGTATTGTCCTTTATTATCTCGTATCTTGGAGGTAAGGAAGCCATCATACTGATCAATAAGTGCCACTTAGCCTCTTTCGCAGCCGTTGTTTGTGTCGGTCCTATTCTCCCTCCCCACCAACGTCTGCTGAACCGAGCCGAACATTCCATTCCCATTATTATGTCTGGCTATCCAATCAGGAGGGAGGATAGAACAGACACAAACAACGGTTGCGAAGAGGCCACGGGAACTTAGCCACCGAAATTTAAAAGCCACTATGTGATAGGTCAGTTCCTGGAATGGAATGTCCAGCTCGGTTCAGCAGACGTCAGTGGGGAGGGAGAATAGGACCGTCACAAACAATGGCTGTGAAGGAGGCTAAGTGCCACTATTATTGTTCTTAATTACCAAGAACATACATGTAATTATATTTTAATGATAACAATTTTGAGGTAAGCTTAGGGAGGGCCATTATGTAAACTACTGAGTTATCAGTAATTGATGTTACCCTCATTAAATAAAGTGCTATTATTATTATTATTATTATTATTATTATTATTATTATTATTATTATTATTATTATTATTTCTAGTGCTAGAAAAGTGATTATCACAATGCATTATTATATGCAATTTTTGTTTGTGTTTACCATCATATGCATCTGTCAGTCAAATCTATAATGAACTTGTAAGTACAAATTTGTTAAATGGGTAGTGGCAGCTGTTTGTAGGGCCTCCTACCATATGAGCAGAGATGAACCCAACTGAATGGCTAAAAGATGTTTGAATGGAGAGTCATTAGTGTACAGTACTTAATTGTATGAGAAGTCAATACAGTAAAAAGTACAAATATTGCTAATTAAAAATGAAGCTGGCAAACAGTAAGTTACAAAGTCATCATATATTTTTTTCTGATCTTTATGTATACATCTATGTCAGTTTCTGGTTATTTGCCATTTGAGTGATTTTCCATTATTCCATTATTGGTTCATTTTATCAAACTTCACTTGTTTGATGAAAAACACATTTGTGAGGAAAAAGAAAATTAATGCAATTAATTTTGTAGTAAATTCCCCTTTTTATTGTCATTTTTAGGTTTCCACCGTTGTAACATAAACAATGTTATAAATGCCAAGAACCTTCAAAACAGGGAGGAATTAGAGATTGGAAAGGTCTGTAGATCTTTTTGTATCATTTCAATTTAATCAGAGCCAGCATTGGCATCCAGCAACTACAATGAATATAGCTGACTACAAAGAGTTAGAATATGACACTGCAATATTCAAGAGGACTGTAGAACATGTTCCACTTTTCAGAACTGGTTGGTTAGACCAGTCATTTTGTAAATTAATTGTAAATAAAGTACACCTGACTGTGCAAATAATAATTTTGATAACCAGGTGGATACAAGACTTTTGAATTCCTTGCAAAAGGCAGAAACAATTTTAAGGATGTACATGTTTTAAACTCTGGGAACTTTACTGAGCCAGCCCTTAACAGTGTAAAGGAGCGCATTGACTACATGTACAGTACCACTCTACTATCGCCCCATTTACCGCGACTTTGCCTCGGTGGATTCGCGACTTCGTGCCTCGGTTTCACCTAGGCAAAACCTCGTCTAACCCATTCGAAAACCTCGGTTTTGCCTCGGTTTTTTTTGCGGTTGACTTATGCCGCGGTAGACTCGCGGTAATGAAAGGACGCGGCAGAACTGAATAGGCTATTGTATGCTTTGTTTTACGGTCTTTTCTTAGCGACAAAGAGCAAACTTTCACAGTGATGTGTCGAAAATTTTACATGGGTCATGTTTCATTATTTGAAGAAATTCGAAGTGGGCACTTGGACAAACACCAACGTAGTTTAGCTAAGGAAAGGAAGGACAAGTGAAACATTTGTGTGTTTGGGAATAGAATATTTTAAGACAGTAATAATCTTGTGCTGGAGAACGGTTTCATTTAAGCTTATTAAAGTCTTATGCTTTGGTTCATTGCAGAGGGATTTGATGCGGAGATTCGGCGGCATCAAACATGAGTAAAATATTTACACAGTTTTTGTTCTACTCCTCACAAACAAGCAATGCACGCTAAATGCTTACATTTAAAATGGCCACGGATCATTTTCTTAAAGGACACAGAAACCATGATCTGTTTGCTGGAAGAATCGCGAGTTCACGCTGAACATTTGCATACCTCGAAACAAGATATTTACGTATTTCCATGTACATACATACATACATACATACATACATACATACATACATACATACATACATACATCTCTTTATTTACCCTCGGATTTTAGAGTAGCTTGTGCAGCTAATATCTCCGAGCATTTAACCATGTGGTAACGCAACGCGCATTTTTTCAGCTGAAGTTTGCCGCTCGAAATTATTTTGCCCGATGTGTAGCAGCTCAGAACGAAGACAAAATAAATGAGCTATATTTTTCGGAAGCTGTCGAAGATCCAAAATCTTTTGACCTTGAAAATCGTCGGAGGCGGATCTCACGGGAGATAATTATCATGCTTCTCGCCGCGTAATACAGCTCGTCGAAAGGTATCCCTCGCACCACGATAATTTGTTACCTACAAGTATCCGGATGAGTCAAAACGTAAAAGTTAGAGAATGAAAGCAAAACTTTTTACACAGCAACCACGAAGAGGCTTCAAGCATATGAGGATTCCTACAACGGCTGTCTGGATCTTTCTCACTTGCCGTCTCAACGCACGGAGACATGCTAGTCTTATAAGATAAAACACCGATTGTTATTACTTTTGTGAAACTTTGCGCTCAGTAATCAACTGTAGTTGTAACAGCAATTGTCTTGCAAAATCAAACTATTGAAAGAAGTTTTCAAATGATCATTTGATCATGGAAGAATGCGGATAAAAAGGAACATTTTATTTTAAGTTTCCTCGCCGATCTACAGCTGCACCAATTGCTCTTTTATCACGCCGACTTATTTTTGAGGAAGAAGCTTATCTCGTTGAACATTAAGCAACGAAAACAGAAAAGATAAGACGAGAACTTCTGTTACTACGAGAAACTTTTAGTTTGATTCAAACTAATGCACATGTCATCGGCTTCCCCGTGGGGTCGACCCCCGGGGCTAGCAGGGAGATATGTGGGGGAATACGAGGAGATGGATGGGATTCTTTGACCGAGGGTAGGGGAAAATCTTGACATTGTTTTACGATCAAAGATTAGGGGGTGGGGGAATTCACAAGTTTGAAAAGGATGTCATGAGGATTTTCAGGTGAGAGACACCTCACCCAGGGGACTTTGTCTTGAGAGATTCCCCGACGCCCCGGAGAAATTCCTCTAGTTTGCTTGACTGATTTTACAATTCCCCTGGTTGGCCCGGGGGTCGACCCCACGGGGAAGCCGATGACATGTGCATAAGACATTTTTGTTTTAAAATCAGACACTTTCAGATTTACATGCAATGACTCGGACCGTCGTTTGGCTTTCCTTAAAGTAAAAGCTTCTATTTGTTTTGATAGTGTTTTGTCCGCTGGATCCTTGGGGACAAATGCGAGAAAAAAATTTTAACAATACATTCACAATAGTAATTACTTACTATAGTCTTTTACCAAGGCATTACCGCGGCAAATTCACCGCGGCTTTCGGTATTGCCGCGGTTTCGGTTTCGGTGGATTCGCGGCAAACAACATCGGCAAAGACGAGGTTTTACCGCGTGCTAATGGGGCGATAGTTTAGAACGGTACTGTATTTACAAATTGACCATACTGGTCATCCATTTCTGACAAAAACATGGATTTATCAGTAAGAATATTCATCTTAAAATTTGATATTGTACAGTCTGTACATACTGTATTACTGTATGATAATTACTGAATGATAGTATTATTTTTTAATTATTATCACTAAAAATATACATATAGTGGAAACCCGCTCTATGGACACATGCTTAATACCTGAAGACACCTGGATAATGCGGACACTTCGGCATGTCATTTTGGTGTTCATATTAACAGGGTTCCACTAAATTTAGGCAATTAAGACCACAAGTTTCTATGGCTTATAGGCTGATAAACCACGCGGGGTTTTAAAAGAACAGTTGAAGAATTTCTAAATCACGAGCCGCAGGCGAGTGATTTACGGATTCTTTGAGTGTTCTTCCACAACCCAAGTGGTTTATCAGCCTATAAACCATAAATACTTGTGGTCTATTGCTTTTATATAATATATTAGAAGACGCGCGGAATTTCCATTAGTTTACAGGCACAATGAACCATAGCTGATTGACCAATCAGAGCACGCGCATTGATTTGGTTATTATATAATTTGTAATAACCATTAATGTGATATTTTTAAAACATGATTTCTTTTAGGTCATCACCCTATTATTGTGCGGCGCCACTCATTGTGATCAAGTAGCCGTGTTTGTTGATCAGATCACCAAGATGGATGTTGAAGATCAGTTCACTTTCAAGTTCTTGATTGAGTCAGTTTTAACAGAGCTGGAACATGGTTGTCTGACAATGGAGTCATTTGATACAATTCTAAGCAAGACAGGTTGGACATACATGTACTGTATTTATTATTTGATGCAGCTGTATAATGTACACTACAGTCAAGTACAGTGTACTATACCATTGCCCCATATGAAATAAAGTTGTATGACAGCTTATTAATTAGTGGTAAATCCAAAATACAGTGGAACCCCTCTCTACAGACACCTGCTTATACTGTAATTAATGTACAGTTTTCTTTGACCCGACAACTGAAATGGTTATATACATGTTTTCTCTTAAGTTACATGTGTAGATTGATAAATAGATGTTTCTGTGGGGTGAGGAGATGGGTGGCTGGGAGGCAGGAAAATATATTAATGTGCAAAACCTTTTGTCAGTGTCATGCCCAGTTACAAGGTTACCTCTCAAATTCATGTGATCTGGTAAGCTGAAGCCACTCTTTGGGCACCAAGGCCACATGGTAACGGGCATTACCGCTTGAATCTTAACAAAATCAAAGATTGAGCCCAAGCATTAGCAGCTATGGACAGCTGTTTCAGCCTTGTTAAGCCTCATCAGCATGGCATACATGTAGCTAAAGTGCCCGCATATGAATAAAACAAGCAGTGAAAATGTGAAGCTTATGGGATGTGGCTGGAGTGGCAAGGTTACAGTACCTCACGATCACAAATTAATGTGATCTGATAAGCTGAGTGGCCTCAGCTTACCAGATGACATTAATTTGTGAGGTAACCTTGTCACTCCAGCCACATCCCATAAGCTTCACATTGTCATGCCCAGTTAGCCTGTTTATAGGCATTCATGTAGAGGGGTAGCTAATTTATAATAATTATTTTATTACGCTGTATTTATTGTCTCCTCTCTCCAATCTACGATGTATTACATTTTATTGTTTTCCCACTGATTTCCATTAATTACTGACAGTAAATTTGTCTGAGTGCCAGAAGTTGGATCAATCAGACGGTGCCTTACCATCCCCTCTAACAGTGCAGTCGCCAGTTGAAGCTTTCTTCACCAATTCTCCTTTAAAATCCCTGGTGGCATCTCCACAGTTACGGAGCAAGCAAAACCAGGTACAATTAATCAACAAACCTCAATTTAATCATTTAATTAAATTACTACTTTCTTACTATTACTTTATTTTCGTAGTCTTTATGTACACCTTGCTGAGGTCACTGAAGGTAAATTACGTGTCTGAAATTTCATTCTGATTTCAGCTAATGCTGAACAAGCTGCAGCAAAAAGTATCAAAGCTGCAATCCTCCTTGGACTTACAAGTGCACGTTCAAGCTGAACTTGAAAAT
>JAEMWC010000670.1:205000-230000 GCA_016490735.1 Pachyseris speciosa
AGAAAGGCATTCAGGAAATGACTGAACGGGTTCACGCTTTGGAAAAAGAGAGAGATCAAGTTAGAGACGCTTATGAGTGTATGCTGGAAGACGTACGAAAGGAATTAGGTTAGTCAAGTTCTTTTCCAGTCCGAGGTTAATTGTGATTTGTTGTTTGTTTGTGTTGTTTTTACTGTTGGTATTAGTGTTACTTTCCTAGAAGACAATTCCCAGCAGGTGTAGAAACCTGGTTAATGGCAGACCAAACAACAAATGATTTCTACTATCACATAGCTGAAGAAGGGTGCTGTTAAACCTTGTACGGTTTCCAAGTATACTGTGACTTAAAACAAGCAGATTCCAGTGCGTGTCGTTTGTGCTTCCTGATGAACTAGATGGCTTTGTTTAAAAGCATTTTTTTCTCCTGAAAACGGTTCACTCATCGCTCATTGAATGAGAAACGCAAATCAAGACGAAGTCTGAGGAAGTATTTTCCTCTTTGGTTTTTCTTTTCTTTTACAGCGATATACAGAAGCATATGAGATTACTTCTGACAAGCTTGATTGATTGATGGATGGATTGATTGATTAATTGATTGATTGATTGATTGATTGATTGATTGATTGATTGACTGATTGATTTTAAGGTACAAAGATAAAGAACATGGAAGAGGACAAAGCTGCGACCCTCGCCCAGTTCCGCCTTCGGTCAAATCAGCTTGAGGAAGACCACGAAAAGATGAAGGAGGATTTTGCCAACAAGCAAAGAGCCATGCTAGAAGAGGCGGACAGAAATGCGGCGAAATTTCAGGAGACTTCCGATGCCGAGCGCGCAGCCTGGAAAAAGAAATTCGACAATCTGTCCGAGCAGGTTATGAATACGAGAAGTGAGATGTTCGAGGAGTCGAAGAAGCACAGCGAAGAACTGATCGAGGTTCGAAGGAAAGCAAGGGAAGTAGAAGAGCAGTTGGACGAAGAGGTTAGGAAAACGAGGGAAGAGAAAGTGAACTTGGAGAATCAGCTTCTGAAATCCAACAGCACCATCGCTGAGCTGGAATTGGAGGTCAAGCGGGGTGAAGCGATGAAGAGGGAACTGAACGTTGAAAGAGAAAAATGTGAAGAGTTGAAAAAGAAATGTCAGGGTTATGCTGCCAAGGAGGAAATGTTACAGTCTGATGTAGAAAAGGTGAAGAAAGATGCGGAATCTGAGAAAGAACACTTTGAAGACAAGATTAAGAATCTTGAAGAGGCAAACAGAGCAGAAATTGGTGTTGTTCGAGCGGCGCTGGAGAAGTTGAAGAAAGATTACAGTGAGCTGGAGGTGAAACGAAAGAACGAGATTGAGAAGATTTTGGAAGATGAGAAGCAAAGAGAAGGGATGTTAAGTGTGCAAATGGAAGAGATGAAAACCGCTAACGAGGAACAGAAACAAAGAGTTGAAGAGCTGGAGTCCTTGCTAAAGGAAGCTACGGAAGAGAAGAACAAAACAGTTGAAAAAATGGAATCCTCACTGAAAGCATTATCGGATGAAAAAGACAAACGAGTCGAAAAACTTGAGGCAACGCTAAAAGAAGCGTTAGAAGATAGAGAGAGCGCTTTCACTGCAATAAAGAACTCGCAGACTGAGTGGCAAAGCAAACAGCAACTGCTGCAGAGCAAAATTGAAGAAGTGAAGGAATCAGAGATCGCATTTGCTGAGCTGACAAATCACATGGAACACTTAGAGAGCGAGAACGAACGCTTACAGAAGAAAGCTGAGGAAGAAGCCTTGATCAACAGACGGCTTGGCTCAGAAATCCATTCTTTAGAAGCACAACTAGTTTACGCCGATACACAAATACGCGAACAAAGACAGGAGTATGAGAATAGAAGTAAAATGGAATCTCAAAGAAGGCAAACGATCGGTGGTGTAAGAACCCAAATGTATCCTCGCCAAGACGTCATTGAAGAGGACAGCTCAACGGACTCGGAGGATGGTGCGCCGTTCAAATTAGAAGATTTATCAAGCTCTTTAGGTTACGCGAGGGAGGCGAGAATACAGCGAAACAACCCACTAAACAAGTCAAACAGATCCCTCACCAGTCTTCACTCACTCTCGTCCATGAGCGTAAGGCCTGGGGTCCAAACCCGCTCCAGTCGCCGCCAGAGTGCCATATACGTGCGCGGAAACACGCCTCCTGAACGACGCACAACCAACAGCGCCGCTTACTTCATCTTGGGCGACGAATTCAAGCCAGAAATGGAGCAGGATGCCGAAGTTGAATACGACTGGAACCGACTTGCCGAGCTGCAGCGTCGGAACGCATCGTGCCTACCACACCTGCAGACCTCGTACCCAGTGGAAACGCAAATGGGGCCGGACATTAGCGGACAGGAGGACGCGTTGAAAACGGGCCGAATGTCATTGGATTCTTCTCTACTCAAATCGCACAGCATCCGGAAGCGAAAACCGGGAGAAAGCACTCAGGGGTCAAGCTTGCCCAAATCAAAGTCTGCTCCCATCATTACTCCAGCGAAACAGTCACGATCCCAGCGACTCACACAAGCCATGCAGTCAGCACTGGGATCCCTCCGGTCGCGATCAAGTGAGAACCTCCCTAAAGATGTTCAGGAGCCTGAAGCGACTTCTTCGCGAAGGGAGAGTCTCGCCTTCAGCATCGAGATTTCACCGCCCAAGAAGACAAAGAAAGCGCCGATTGAGCGACGGCGAACCATTTCTCGGTACACCGGAACTAGCCGTCTTCTCGGGGATAAGAGTAAAGAATCCTTGAAAAAATCAAAGACGCAAAATCTCGGAACATCCGCGAGCAAGGAAAGAAAGCCGCTCAGATTACGCCCGGAGAAAAACAATGCCAAATGACAATACAATGCAAGGCAGTGGTGACCGCTGAAATGTTGTAGAAAATTAAGAGAACTGAACAAGTATTCGCGAGCTACGTCGACAGTTCTCGTACCGTTATTTCGGCGTATAAATCAAGTTTTAACTAACAAACTGGGGCTCGATATGCTGGACTTCTGAGTACAGTTGTACCCACCGTAGCTGATCATGATTTCCCATTTACTGTTGCCCAGACGTTCATTTAATTTGTTGCAGCGGTTTTCTCAAAATTTCGCATAGTGCAGTCGGTACCATTTCAGTCTCTCGGTGGGTTCTAGATTGACTTTTGATCGTATCTATGAAATCCAACATTTGTTTAGACAGTACCGTTAGTTTTCACGACAACTGGTGGCTGGCATACTACCGTCATTTAAAAGGAAGTCACCAGTTTTTTGCAAAACGACTTCTGCGATGCCGCTGGCTTTCCTTAGTTCAACCGGGGACGTGACAGCGGACGTCAGCATTGGCTATCGCAGCAAAAGTAGTATATACTTCAGTTCGGAAATGGGATTCAAACCAGCTGCGAAAGTTCGACTGTACTTTATTTTTAGTGAATGATTTCATTTACATATACCGTCAAGCCCATGCGTATTGCTTCGCTTTTTTCTTAGGACCGTTTTTGAAAACTTTGCGTCGTTTTTATGTAGCCGTTGTTTCCAGCTTTCGTGTTTGTGCATGGAAATTGATAGACTTAAAGTTTTACAAGGGCTTAAGCCAGTAAGACTTGTTGAAGATATTATACGAATGGCGCATGCGTGTCTTAGCATAGCTCTGTGAAAATTTCACATCATCGACGTCGACACCCCCAGTGCCCTCATAAGGGATGAAGCCGCGTCTGATAAAAGAGCAAATGAATTTTATTTTATTTTAAGGTTTATAATATGATCGCAGACGGAGGATTCACTAAATTAGCTTCCTTGTTTAGCTAGGCTAGTATACCCGTTGCGTTCAACCCTCGCAAAGTGTTTTAACATTTAGAATAATAAGCCCTTTGTAGCGGTGACCCTATCACTTAATTTGGATACAAAACGTTTTATAATATGGGATGACGTAAACCCTATAAGAATTGGAAAAAGCAGCCCATAATATTTGAAAATGTTTGTATGCAAATTAAGTCAAATGGCTGTAAAGGCTCATTCCTCATCCGAGTATAAGCCCTACGAAATATAAACTCTAGAACTGTTCAATTGAGCCTTTTACTTTATTATTACTATTTTGTTATTACGATCATTTTATTTTATTAATATTTTTTTACCAGTTTCCAGTTTTCACACCCAGTCAGTTTGAAACGTGAAATAGAGCGATTTTCGTTTTTTCTTGATGGCCGGCTTCATGAAATATTCGCAATTTGTTTCATTTCCACTTGTTTTCAAGAGCAGAACGGTTTACCGCTAGAGAATACCCTAATGTGGAACAGAGTTTGTTCACTTGTTCAATCGTATTCCCCAAAACGGAGTGACGATAAAGCGAAATATGGATTGATTTCTAGAATGTTCCCGATCGGACGCTTAGCGTTTTCCCGAAGCCAATCAAATTGCTATTTGTCATTACGTTTGTTGTCCCGTTTCTGAGTTTACTCACTTCAAGGTCAAAAGAAAATCGCTCCAATCCTACCCCAAAGGAAGCCGTTATTTTGAGCGAATGTACGTTAAGGGTTATATTCGGATTTTTACTGTACAGATTAATTTGCGCGTGGGTAAAAGATGCATTCGGGATGATTTTGTACATTAAACAATATACGCTGGTAAGTTAAAATTGCCATTGGGACTTAATTCGAGTTAGTTACGTTTTGAGTAAATGAGACCACAACCTGTATGCCGGATTTACTTGAATGAGAACTGAAATATACTGGTTTGATATCAAGAGCGCATGAAGCCTCTAACGGCGCGTCACTACACTGAAAATCCAATATTTGAAGTTAGAGACCGTATAGCGTATTTTAACGGGGGAAAAATACCTTAATATGTTAAATAATTGGCACTCTTTCCACGCTGTATCATGCATTCTGCTTAGAGCAAAAGGAGAAGCATCTGGGGCGAATGGCAATTTGAAATGAACTCTAAGGCCACACCCTCGATAACTTCTGTCTATCTTAGAGGTTTACGATAACCAAGTATTGAATCGTTGAAGCCTTTATTATACCGCAACTTTAGTCCGAGCATTGAGGAGAGCAATAGGGGTGACGGTGGTGCTCGTTGAACAGTTGAGCGGTTAAAATTTAAAGTGGCTGTGTAGGGGCTTATCTTTGAAAAATGGCAGTGTTATTGTGACTGCTTTGTCAGAATGGGCACTCCTCGGAGATGAAACTGGGATTGTTCCGGAATTTCCAAAGAGGCCAGTACGGGTTTATCCTATATGTTTCCACCATAAAAACAGTAAAGTATTAATATATTGCTGTGAGAACCGTGTAAGAATGTAATTGAGAAGGGGCTTTATTGCTGTTTTTATCGCAACTTTTGTTCGAAAGAGTCAACTTCTACGAGCACAAAGAAGCAGCTATAGCAAGAAGGATATTCACGTTATTTGACGGACGAGGAACAAACTGTAATCTCTTACCTGAGAATTTGATTTTTCCAATCAAGTTTGAGGAACTTGAGCGAAAAAAGCCAATGTTTAAAGGAGCTCGGTCACGATATTTTGGGTCCTTATTAGAAGAAGATAAGCACCAAAGAGACAAGAATAAATGCAAATATAGCGGGGATGGAGAGGATTGGAACGGATTACAAATGACTTTCTTCAGTGAAAATTCGAGGCTAAACTTTTCAAAGTCCAAAGACCGTGAAGTAGCTACTTTAAGATGTTTGCAATCCAAATTCACCTTGACCATGTGCATCTAGAGAGAAGATAAGCCAAACACGCCCCTGAGGAGTAACTAATGCGTTACACATATGCAGAAGGGCGTTACTAAACGCCGGAACGGAATGGAATGAGGCGGAATGATACCGGAATGAACCGAAAAAGCACCGGAATGAACCGGAACGGTATCGGAATGGTACCGGAATGATACCGTTCCGGTTCATTCCGTGTCATTCCGCCTTATTCCGGCTCATTCCATTCCGTTCCGGCATTTAGTTATGCCCTATGCAAACCACTATTTACACGTTTTTATTAGTACAAATGTATGTATTTTCGCTCCTGAAAAGACGATATATATTTTAAACCAAGGTGACTTTCAGGCCTGATTGGTGATGAGAAATTTGGACATTTAACTATTAAACAGGATTACAAAACCGGCCCCTCTCAACGGACATCCACTTCCTATGGACACCCACTTATAACGGACAGATTTCTTTGTCCTGACAACTAAAACGGTCATATTATTTTCTCGGATAATGCGGACACTTTGGCATGTCCCTTTGGTGTCCGTATTAACGGGGCGCTCAGTGGGCATCGCGCAATTTGGATCTGAACCCAAACATGTGTTTACAAAGTGGAACGCTTAAAAAATTTTTCAGTTTTCCTACGAAGTACTTCATATGTGCATTGAAAATATTTTTGGTTGTCTATGGCCACGGATGATGAGGAAGGATTGCAACTTGAAAAAGTTTGGTTAACTGACTTCTTCCTTGTTTGCTTTGATCGAGACACGTGGCCAAGCACACTCACCACTAAAAATATCGTAAATATTTGAATCAGCTAATGAGGCTAAGGAAGCCCGAGGCAAAATTGATTCCGGTCTGTCAGAATGAACGTCTTAGTCTGCAATTGTATGGTCAGGAAGACGACACACAGAAAACACAATCCGTTGCCTTTGAATTCGGCTCCCCACGTTATATTTTAACATAAGGTAATTGGCGAAAATAAAACCTGGAAAGTGCAAAAAAATTTAGAAAAATCATTTGCTTTCGGCAACTCACCCCGACAAGTTTTGGTCCCGGATTTGTTCTTCACGGGCCTTCAGTAGCAACTGCATGTGTATTTCAAAAATAAATATTACTTTGGTTTTAAGGTTTTCTGCCTTTGTCAAACTCTGCTATTAAAATATCGAATCCGTAACCAGACTGTAACCCGTGATTTGATTAAAATTAAATCTTGGCAAAGTTTTCGTAGAATCAGTCTAAACTGCACGAAACTAGAAAGTTATACTTGCTCCGTTCAGCAAATAAAACGTGCTGGTCATTCGTGTCCGGAAAATCTGGGAAAATAAACCTTGTCACGTTTAAGACGCCATCTTGACAGGTTGGCAAAGGCTTCGGAAATAACAGTGTTTACATACATAGGGATGTGATGTGAAATAAATTGCAAAAATCTTGAATGAAAAAAAAAATTATGTAGTTCCTACCTGCCCTAAACTTTACCCGGTGGAATTTTAATTTCTCATACATTTGTCTGTTCCCGGAAAAAATAATTTCCAATTTTTTTCCGGCTTCTTCTTCTTCGTTTGGTCAACTGCCGCGTACAGCTTCCTTTCCTAGGCGTGAAACCTTTGTATTTTTTGTTAGCTGCCTGTTTGACATAGATTACGAGTTGCTTAAAAGTTACCACTTCATATTTTTTCTGCATTCAAGGTTTTTGCAAGTTATTTGACATCGGAATTCCTTATATTAAACACTGTGGTCATTTCCGAATCGTTTTCCTACCCGTCAAGGTGGCGTCTTAAACCAGGACAAGGTCAAAACACATTTACCGGAAAATAATGAAGCTCATCAGTCTGCTTCAGTTTTCCCTCAGAGGAAGTTTAAACAGTGGAAATACAGTCGCAATGGTTCTCGTCATGTTTTACCACGCAGTTTGTTGAGCGCACGTTCTCTATCGCGGCTGTTTACTAAGAAATAATTAACTGTTTAGTTACAATCACGGACGCGTTTTATACGGTGTACACAATATTTGATAAAATGAAATTACTATTGTGGCCTTAAGCTACTGTCTATGTAAAATGCACTAGAAGTCCGAGCTTTCGGCCCACAACGGCATCGTCAGGGACAGGTGAAATAAAATATTCCGCAAGGGCCGAATAAAAGGAAAAAGGTGTCGCTGTACAAGGTGTGTGATATTCTATTTATTGTAATATATCACACCTTGTACAGCGACACTTTTTTTCCTTTTATCCGGCCGTCGCGGAATATTTTATTTTATCTCTCCACTAACGATGCCGTTGAACGACAATAGCTCGGATTTTTAGTCTATTTTAGCTAGACAGTGTTTAAAGGCCACAATAGTATTTTTATTTTATTTTAATCATGCTACTGAAGGACAATATCCAAAGATTAAATGCTGTGTAATACATGTGTATTGGGCTAAATCCAATTGCATTTTATCTGTTCAGACAAAAAGAAATAAAACGGCTTCTTCGTTTGGTCAACTACACAGTACAGCTTCCTTTCCTAGGCGTGAAAGTCAAGCTTTCAGACCTTTGTATTTTCTGTTAGCTGCCTGTTTGACAAAGATTACGAGTTTACTTTCGAGAATTTCTTCAGTTTGGGTTAGTAAACTTGAATGCAAAAAATAGGAATATATATAGAATAGCAAATCAAACCGGTATCAAACGAGTAAATCTGGCTTCCAGGTCATATTAAAAAACTGAATTGGGCAGCATTGACTATAAAACTGGTTCAAAGTTTGAATCGGGGCGGTGGTTGAATCAAGATGCATTCGATTTCTGTTACCCTATCTTCATTTCATAGGAAGATTCCTTTTAAAAAAAAACTTTCTTGTTCCATGTTTCTTAATGCGTCGCCAGAGATCTCGTGGTATGCATATGGAAAACAAAGTTACAAAAAAGGCGATTTATTCTGCAAAGGGCAGCTTGGAAGCAACCTGCATTAAGTTGAGTCATGATGGGTTGGTTATATCATTCACACGTTTAAAGTTTAGGTAAAATTCAAATAGAGCGAGCTTTCTTCATTTGCGCAGCTGCATTTGGGCTCAACGATGAGTCGAATTTAATTTAACGTCGAAAAAATCGATTGACTAATATAATTCGATTATAAAGTATAATCGAAAAAATCGATTGACAAATATAATTCATGAATTCTAATAAGTCCTTCGCTCGTGCGTCTTATCATGACAAAAACACCAATGTTTAGACTGGGTGCAATTCACATCATATATTACTCACGAATCGGATTGATTAATTAGAAGAATCGAAATGAATTCTCCCATTGCACTGGTATAATTTGTTATGCGGGTTTCTAAGATCCTTTCTCATTCAGAAATATTCAACCTGATGGCAAACATGTAAACCATTGCATTTTGATAAATGATCAACTACAGGTCAAATAATCTTTTTTCATCTTTTCCTGTTATCATGGAAAGAGAGAGCTTTAAAATACCTCCAGCTTTGAAACGACTCCCATGACGTCCACAGAGGCGAAAATTAAGCTTGATTACTAACAATCGACACCCTCTTGAATTGCCTTGCTCAAGTTATGATTATTTGCTTTCTGCTGACAGCTTATCAATCCTTTTTTAGTAGAAGAGGAAGCAGCTGATTGGAAATAATTTTTATAAACGCTTGGACTTAATGGGACTAAAAAGTATTCTCTCGCAAACTTAGGAACAAATCGTTTTGAGGTGCGTATACCTGGTGAGTTGAGGAAATATTCGAAAATTGGCCGAAAATTTGCGTGATTACTTGAGCAATCTTAAGCTTAATCAACAATTCAGTTATAGTCAAATTACCTGGATATACTAGTTGCCGAATCAAATGAGAATTCG
The DNA here is from genome assembly GCA_016490735.1 of Pachyseris speciosa. NCBI lineage: Eukaryota > Metazoa > Cnidaria > Anthozoa > Scleractinia > Pachyseridae > Pachyseris > Pachyseris speciosa. The sequence goes on from JAEMWC010000670.1 coordinate 214,514, forward strand.
AATTACTCACCTCTGCCTTGCCTTTTGCAATTATCATCTTATCCAATCTCTCCATAGAAGTTATGACAGTTATCGAAGACTTTTGCAAAGACATTTCTAAATACTATCCCGATGTTATTGATTTTCAAGGCTGGTTTGTAGCGATCTGTGTATTGAATGGAATACTATTGTTATTTGCAATCGTCGGAAACACCATCATTATCTTTGCCTTCAAGAACACCATGAGCTCGTTATCTGTATCAAAAATACTTCTCCTTGGTTTAGCGATCTCGGATCTCGGCGTCGGACTGGTGGTGCAGCCTCTTTACATCGCTGTCGTGGTTGAAATGTTCCAAAACGACACTGTTTCTCCCGATTCGCAGTGTAAAACCAAGATTGCGTTTTTAGTGGTAGGCTCTTTCCTCGCTGGGGCATCGTTTTTTACCGTTTCAGCGATAAGTTTTGATCGTTTTCTAGCCATCTCTCTCCACCTTCGATACAAAGAGATCGTAACAGAAAAGAAGGTAATCGTCACTTTGATTGTGCTGTGGAGTCTTAGCGCTATCGCGGCGATTGGGTATCTATTAATGGGGGACGTCACAAGAGAAGCTGTCTCCACAACGTTTGCAGCCATCTTCTTTGTGACAACCACGATGACATTTGTAAGAATTTACCTTGCTGTCCGACGCCATCGTTTACAAATATCTGCTCAACAACGAACCGCGGAAGAGGAGGATCACAAAGAGTTAGCTCTGAACAAGCGGAAGTGCAAATCTGCCATAAACGTTTTGTATTTGTACATTGTGTTCACCGTGTGTTACCTACCATACGTCTGTACAACTATGGTCATAGCTTCAACAAGTCAAGGGCAACCTCTGAAAGTGTTCTTTCACGTCTCCATGACGCTGGGCTTTTTAAATTCTTCGCTAAATCCGGTAATATTCTGTTGGAGGATGCGAGAGATACGGTTACATGTTCTGGCAGTTGGAGCGAGAATTCTGCCCTGCTTAAAAGTGGACTAAAATATCAGGAATCCCTCGATGATAACAACGTCTTTTCATCGTTACAAAAGAGACACTGCTCATGTATAAAACAGACATCACTTTGACTGATTGCTATCGCGCTGCCGATAGAGAACGCAATTTTATTGGCGACGTTTGCCTTGATTTGAAGTGCAATTTCAAATCTCTCAGTTTATAATCCGCAACCAAGGAATGTTACTGAAACTGTTGCGATTATAGCAACATAAGGGAAACGTGTTTGCACAGGATATTTAAAATGTACTTCACGTCCTGCTGATCGCTTGAATTAATGTATAAACGGCTTTTTAATTCTTCCCTCCAAGCAGTTAATAAAAAATTAAGATGCGAATGTGAGGTAGGAACGAGAAAATAGGAGGGAAGACGGAGGGGCTATCACTCCCCCCCCCCCTCCCCCCACCCTCCCTCCCTGTTGCACCTGTCCAGTGAACCGAAAGATGCTAGATCGTAATTAAGCAGTCGATAGAATATCAATCAATCTACCAATCTACGGGTAGTATAGAGTCACATGTATACCTCTCTGAACCCCAGTACAAATCATCTTTCATAAAAGAGTCCTGATAAGCTATAATTAGTACGCATAACTTTGATACACATCTCTACTGATTAACACGACAAACACTATTTATTGTTTCATTTCACAAATACGATAAAATATTCGCGTCCGACCTTTATGGGCTATAAAACGGCTCACCGTTTTAAATGCCCATAAAGGTCGGACTCGAATATTTTATCTATTACATAAAGATATTTTAAAGTCGTCATGCTCAATAAACAATTTTGCTTAAAAGCAGAACAAGAGTCGTTTATATCACAGCTTTACGATATATCAACCTATAATCATAATAATAATAATAATAATAATAATAATATTTGTTTATTTCCACCATTCGCAGATTTCTCTGAATTACAGGTAGGGTCAGGCAAAGCACTTACAAACATACAATTATAAATATAAATATATACATATAAAACATAAATATAATAAAGTAGTAATATAGTATAGAAATCGCATACACATTATTACACACAATCGATATACGGCGCATATTTAACTGACACGAATTCTGAGAACCGGTCAGTTCGGCCGGGTAACACATGGCATGATGGTCCTGACCTCAGTGAATACGAGGTTTGCGACGAAATGACCCTGCTGGATATAAGGCGGTAAAGCGGGCTAGCGTGCATAGTTTCCGACACAAATTTCTTGCACGCCAGGTGGCGTCTGGCCTCTAGAGACAGAAGCCCGGCACGCGCGAGGGTGTCCTCGTAGCTCAAGTCAGGACCAAAGATGATTCGTAGGGCTCTCTTTTGCACTCTTTCTAAAGCCTTGCAGAGATACTGCGCTAAATCATGTGTGAGATGTCAACTTACAATAGAGATTTTTACCGACAACTATAAGCTATATACAGCGTTCTGCTCTCGTAAAAATAATCAGTCGAATAGAACAGCGAGTAAAGAAAACATGGCTGTTTCATCCTTATTGGGCGTCGTCAGCATGGTATCGCTGCTGCGAGAGCTCAGGTTCCACGACGAAGATGACAAGCTTGAAGTGACAAAGAACTGTCAGTGGCTGCTAATACTTGGCCGGGATCACATTGGTAGATTTAAAGTGCACATGAATAGAAAATTAACTACTAATTTTTACGTTTTTAGATAGCTTACAATCCCCATATTTTCCTTTTTGTGACAAGGATTGACGAACTCGGCTAAGTACACACGAATGACGTCATGACTATTCACCAGACCCCAGATTTTTAGTGAGAAAGGCCCAACTTTCGCCGCATTTTAAAATAGGTTCCTGCTACGTTAAGTAAATTATTTTCTGCTCCAAATGTTTCTTAAAACACCAATTTTCATTTTGGAGAAAAAAAACTGGCTTTGAAATTTCGATTCATGTGCAGTTTAAGGGGTAATGCCCGCTACCACGTGGGCATAATGCCCTATATATGGCTTCAGTTTATTTAAGTCCTGAACACATTAATTTGTGTGGTATTCTTTAGAACCGCGAGTAGTTGCTTTAAACGAGCGGGATTTGTTCGATCACGTGATCTCCACGATGTTTAGTAAATAGACTCCTTGAAATGGTAGGTATTTTGTAGGTATTTTTGTCCGAGGCTGAGCGATTGAAAGGGATAAGAAAGTTTGACGACAAAAGTTTAGTGGCGTTAATCATGTGAGATATAAAGCAGTTCTTCATCTTACAACCCGCTGATTAATTTCTTAAACGAGTGCTTTATTACGGAAAAGAGAAAAGAGCCTGTGATGTTCACGTCATGATATGGTGGCAAATAGATGCAGGCTGGTTAGTTTATGCCATATATTACCTAATCAATGTTTACTTTTATATCGTAGTCGAAAAAGTCCAGTGATGGATATCAAACACCACGATACGGTATCGGCTGATTATAAAGTCTACCGATTTTGCGACACGTGGCGTGTTTCGTTCAGTGAGAGGCGCACAGATAATCGGTGGGCCATTGCAACACACAAGCTTGTATTGGTAATGGTAATATATTTACATACCGCACATATCACACATCAGTATGAAAAGGCGCTTCTCGGCAGCCTGTATCAGTCCATATTTGATCTCACCCATCCACGCAACCCAGTCCATTGTTTATCAACTTTGTGAACTTTAGAAAAGCTTTTGATATTGTCCATCGAGAGTCTGGAACATCAGGGCTGCATGCTTATCCGAAATTACAAGAAAGTTACTAATTACAATAGTCAAGCTTTTCTATAACAACTTCATTTGCTGTGTGGAACATGATGGAAAGTACTCGGAGTTGTTCCTGATCGAGTCGGGGGTAAGCAGGGGTGTGTCATGTCGGGTTTCCTATTCTTGTTAGTGATTGACTGGACAATGGAAACTACCACAAAGAGGAGGCGCAGTATCAATTGGGGTAGGCTCTAAGTGCTTGAGAACTTAAATCATGCTGACGACTTAGCGCTGTTATCTGCAACTGGCAAACAGCTATAGCTGGAAACAGATGAGTTAGTCAGAGTCTCGGTTGGAGTGGGGATGTAAGTGAATACCAACAAGTCAAAACTAATTATGAGTGTTGCAACGACCACCCAGCAAGCGATAACCATTAATGGTATAGAATGAGAGCACCTTTACATACTTTGGTTCTAAGATCAGTTGTGAGGACAGTCCCACAGCAGATTTTAAGTGTCCATGCATTAGCGTCTTTTACTTAGATAAGGGCGATCTGGGCATCAAACCAATACAGTAGAGGAACAAAGCTGCCACTGTGTAAAAGCAAAGTGTTGTCAGTTGTGATGCATGGTGCCGAGTGCTGGAAAGATAACAAGCGGGACAGTGACAAACCCAATGCTATCCACAACAGATGCTTGAGAAGATATTTTGATCTAAAACAGTAACCAATGTAAAACTCCATAGACAATACGGGAATATCATCAGGGACAAGCAGATTAGAGCTCGAAGATGGGAGAGGATGGGGCACGTCTTGCGTATAGAGAACCTTCGGATGCACAAGGGAATCGCCGGCACTAAGTTGGTCTCCACCAGGAAAAAGTAGCAGAGGCAGACCGAAGGATACGTGGCGTAGGATGGCAAAAATAGAGGTTTGAAGTTTGGGTGGAGAAGTTGGCCTGATATCAAAAGCAGGGCAGAATGGAGAACTTTTGTTCGCGCCCTATGCGACGCTGGGCGTGGATAGGACTGATGATGACCTGCCCAGCTCAGGCATGAATGTCAGTCAAAGACCGGATGAAATCAGAGACAGAGACAGACCACCACTTCGGGAACTACGTCCCCTACTCTTTTCGAACATAGTGTGGAACAATTGTTGTGACACGGAACCTCAAGTTTATTGTCCTTATACGAGAAGACTATAAATTTTAGCCGTCTGTAGAGGTCATTGCTCTAAGTGACCCTGAGTGTTGGTCCGGTCGGGGTTTGAACCAGGGACCTACCGTACCCGGGTATTCCGGTGCTCTACCAACTGAACTAACCAGTCGGTTGTAATGTTACCGGGATTTACAATTGAAGCCGTCGACACGTGGAAACAGTTGCTGTCGTAAAGGGGTCTAACAGAACAACAAAGTAGATATTCTTAAATTTTTGGAGTGGAATTTCTATGAAAAAGTTTAGTTTCGAATCAATTTTTGGAACAAGATAAACAGCTTATGCCGCGTGTTATCTCTCGGGGAGACAGCAAGAGGGTTTTGTATGAAAGGAGGTATGTCATCACTAATCATGTGGTAATATGAATTTGGAAGACAAAAAATGACCAGGACTCGTACCGATTCTGACTGCCTGGGGATGCGAATGGTCAGGATATAAATGCCTTTTGACTCAAAATACTGAAGTAAATTATCAAAGACTATCAAAGTGTCTTCAAGAAATCGATGAAAAACGACTGTGGCTCATTTGTTTGCTTCTTTATAGTTCACTGTTCACTTTTCCCTTGGCAGAATCTCTAAAACAGAAGTAAGTAAGCCTACAAGGCTAGGTACTCCCTAGGTACTCACCAACTTATTGAATACAATCTTAGAGCGTTTTCATTTGGGTGTCGTAAAACCAAATCCAAAGCAATAACTCTGACCAATCACAAAAGACCGAATCAGTGCAATAAACCAATCAGAGTACGAAGCAATTACATGCAGCCGACGCAAAGCGCGGGAAAATAGGCGAGTGCAAGTTACGGTTTGTGTTTTGGTTTTGCGAGTTTTTCTGGCCAATCACAGAACGAAACAATGTAAAACCAAAGCAATCGCAATTTACTTTCGATGTTCAGTTGAAAACCGCCCGCTAACCAAACGAAACAGCAGAGCGTCATTGACGAAGCCCCTTAATAGATCGATCAGGCCATGCAAGGGTAGTTATGTGTTGTATAACTTTATTGGATGCATTCCATTAAACAGGCATTTAAAAAATTGAATGAAATGGGTTACGTTTTTAGATTGTTAAATATGGAATAGCTGTAGTCAGGAGATGACATCGTTGAAAATTGTTAATGTTTAAACAACCGGTTATATATTACAAGTCAGTGGCAAACATTAATTATTTTCAACGGTTTTAGATTCCTAGTTTACAATATTTTCTCGGAAAATTTGTCATTACATACACTTGACAAGCAATTTTAAGTATTTTCATTTTAACGTCATCTCTGTTAACAGCGTCTTATCCTCAGCAGCTACAGCAATATACAAAGTGCTGCTACCCATGATTTCTCTTTTAAAACCAGATTGAAAACATTTCTTCTTAGCTAATTAACCACTTGTAAATAACATTTGTTTTTTTGCTGCTTTTTGTCTATTTTGTTTTGCTTGCTTTTTATTCTAATTAAGTTTCAATATGATTTCGCCGCCTATTTATTCTTTATATTCCGCCTTAAGTCAATGAGGGAGCTCATACAATAAGCCCCTAGGTTTCAGTTTGACCCTCCTCGCCAGGAAAATACTTTTAATTCATTTACTTACAATTTACGTCTCGTTATCTCTAACGTTTGCAATATATTGCATGTCTGTCTGTATGTATTTATTTCTTTTTCTGGCAAATAAATAAACCGAAACTTATACGGACCTTAAGATGGCTGACATCGGTTTCCAGCGCGTATAGTTTGATGGATTGTTATTTCCATTTTTATCAGTTGATACCACGATAGTGATACAAAAAAAATGCTCAATTATTGGTGAACAAAGCACAGCAATTTCTTGACATAATACGTTTCCATAGCAACAAAATGCAATGTAAGAAACCCCTAACTTTAGCTTTAAGTAGTAATAGTTCAAAAACGAGCTATGTGATCCCCATTTTGTATTATCGAGAAATAATAAATATCATAAGATACGTGTAGAAAAGTTACAAATTCGAAGGAGCAGATCCAGAGGTGCCTTTAACATACGAAAATTTGAGGCGGTTCTGAAGCTTCTCAGGGAATTTTTAGCTCAAGGTTGATATGGTAACCTATTATCTCCAAAATATTTTTATTAGTTTTTAATCAAAGATTGGGCATTTTTTTGGTCCACTGTAAAGGCAACAGCGTGCAAAGATTGGTCGTGATGATCTTTCAAATCTGCATTTGACGCCACTGTGCGCTATGTAAGATGTGCTTCACTTCTCACTGTACCAGGATAAATCCTAATGCGTTTATCGCTCTAGCACCGTTGTCTCCGTTTGCTGCATGGTTACCACAAGTGTTGAAGTCATCGTGGTGTCCTCCAGTACCAAACCCTATTCTGGAGTCACAGTTACCACAGTCAACTTCGTTGTTACCAAGGATACCAATTCTTGCTTCAGAATGCTGCAGGTCGGTGCTTACTACATTGAATCCTTCCAAGTTACAGTTGGCCTGCAAAGATGCTTGCGAGCCAACTAGACTCTTCCACGTGTTGCGACCAAGCGAAGTAGGGCGATGCTGCCCGTCAGCTATCAGTGCAAACAATGAACTGGCTTGCCTGTTTATGACAATATAGTTGACCTGCTGGTCAATCTTCATACCGAGGCAAATCTTAGAGAAGGACGTGTTCCAGTAGCTTGGGAGTTTCATCTCATTTGCGTCGAACTCGCTCTCGCCTCCAGCAAGGTTGAAAGTTTTGTTGTTGCTCCAGAAGGCAGAACTGTAGTGAAAGGTTGTCTTTTTTTGGGAATAAAAAAGAACCTTAAGACTTTTTTGTTACAAACACCAAAACAACTAAAAAAGAATGCCTAATAATTCAATGTACCTTTTGTGCGCTAAACTAGGTCTTGCGCGTAGATATTCTCGAGTTTCAGTTGCCACGTAAAATCAAAGAAGATTTAAAATATATTAAATGGTCGTCCACTGTCGCGGAAGTTCTAAAGGGATTGGAAGAGGTGAGTGGACATCGGTCTTTATAATTCAACACATTGACAGTAACACTTTCCAAATATGGTCATCAAGTGCTCAATTTTGGTCGTACGAACACAATATATATCCTGTGTTGTTGTGCAACACATTGTGACAAATCTGGTCCAAATATGATCGTAGTAAGCTCAATATTCGTCTCTGGCACTCAACCGATATCCTGCGATATACGTAATTTCGCGTGTCGCGGATGAAATTGGCGGCTTTTCCACTTTTCTACATTAATAATAATCACTTTATTTAAGTCTCAAATGTATTTAGCCGAGCACAGATGCTCTACTAATTGGGGAGACTAAATCAAATCAACTCTAAGTAAATTAAATGAAATCAAATGTTGGTTTTGGGGAGAGGGGAAAACCGGAGTACCCGGAGAAAAACCTCTCGGAGCAGAGTAGAGAACCAACAAACTCATCCCACTTATGATGCCGAGTCCGGGAATCGAACCCGGGACACATTGGTGGAAGGCGAGCGCTCTCACCACTGCGCCAACTCTGCCAACTCAGTGAACTGTGCTTTGTCATCAATGTGTTGAATAATAAAACAATTATCCTGCTCAATCTTGCGGAATATCGCCTGATTTCAGCCAACTCGGCCCACGGTATGGCGTTCCGTTACGGACAAAGTCTTCAAAACGCATTCATACAATATTAAACGCGCACAAATAAAGCGAAACTCGTTCATTTAATATCAAAACAGCAAAAAATAAATCGAACCGCATATATATAAATCGAACTTCCACAAATATCAATCGAACCGTACAGAAATACATCGAAGCGCATACATCTAAATCGAACTTACACAAATATCAATCGAACCGTACAGAAATAAATCGAACCGCATACATCTAAATCGAAGTTACACAAATATCAACTCAACCGGTCAAACAACTCGAACTTACAGAAATATCAACCGAACCGTACAAATATCAATCCAACCGCATACATATAAATCGACCGTACCGTACAAAAATATATAAATCGAACTTTCAAAAGCTGGTCAGCGGTTAGCAAAAATGGGCATGGACCGGGGAATTCCATAAACAGCTTTGCGCGGGAATTCTGTCGTTTTTTTGCAGTCTGGACATCATGGCGGAAAGATCTGCCGATAATATTACTAACATCGTTAGGAGATTCGTGGGAGCGATTAGCAACCTACCAACAAATCCAAATGAAGTCGATTCAACCCCTAGTAGCGTTCGCCCTGCAGCCGGGCGTTCCTCTTCGAGCGTCCAGCTCGAACTCAACCATCGGTTCCAAATACCGCGTGTTTCCACGTCAACCTCTGTCTCGTCTGGGCGAGTTATTCCAAGGGCTCGATCGGATCGTTTCGTTCCCTATGCAAGAGGAAACACTGCGGGGAAGGCGAAGAGTAAATCGGACCACGAAGTCGTCTCTAAGGACGTTTGCCTGTTACCTAATCCAGGAGGGAGTAATGTTCCAAGGCGTACAGTGAAAGAGACGTTGGTGCGTCAAAATATGTACATTGACACATGGAGCATGGATAAGTCTTGGTCTGAGAAAAGATTGAGAAGAGAAAAGAGCCTTATTCCAAGATCGCCTCGAAGAGGGAAATGAGTAAGTAGTAGTAGAGGCTCGTGCATTTGTTTTATTATAAATTTTTTTCAATGTTATGAACATGCATATTAGCCATGTTTACATTAAAGGGGGTTAACTCTTCTTGATATTTAAAGAACCCCCCACACAAAGGTCACAAGATGTCCTTTACATGCAGAAGGCTCATGGTAGGATAATCTTGCCACAGGCACTTACAGTCAGCCAGTGTGAGATTACTAGATATTAAAGTATATTTGTACAATATTCCTGGCCTATTGCCCCTCCATTTATGCACTTGTCATCGGCTTCCCGAGGGGGGACCCCGGACTGATGTGGGGACTTTGCTAATTGTGCATTTCAAAGTTCTTGTATATCTCCACCCGTGGGGGATCTTTTATGGCAAAGTCCCCAGTATTTGGCAAAGCGAAACATCCAACAGGGCGAGAAGATACACTTCAGGAACTTCAGGACATCATTCTGGCTCGTTGAACAGTTAGCAAACACTTGAGACTTCATTTTCTGATCAGAGATTGTACTTTAATTTCTTTTCTTGAATACTCCGTAAGCTGCTCTCAGAGTGTCGGGTAGTCATAAGTCTACAGTAAGTCCCCACATTTCCCCCACCACTAGGACTCAAATTTTTGATAAAGTCCCCATAAAGTACCCATATTCCTTCACATTAGCCCAGCTCGAAGAGGAACGCCCGGCTTCAGGGCGAACGCTACTAGGGGTTGAATCGACTTCATTTGGATTTGTTGGTAGGTTGCTAATCGCTCCCACGAATCTCCTAACGATGTTAGTAATGTTATCGGCAGATCTTTCCGCCATGATGTCCAGACTGCAAAAAAACGACAGAATTCCCGCGCAAAGCTGTTTATGGAATTCCCCGGTCCATGCCCATTTTTGCTAACCGCTGACCAGCTTTTGAAAGTTCGATTTATATATTTTTGTACGGTACGGTCGATTTATATGTATGCGGTTGGATTGATATTTGTACGGTTCGGTTGATATTTCTGTAAGTTCGATTTATTTGACCGGTTGGGTTGATATCTGTGTAAGTTCGATTTAGATGTATGCGGTTCGATTTATTTCTGTACGGTTCGACTGATATTTGTGGAAGTTCGATTTATATGTATGCTGTTCTATTTATTTTTTGCTGTTTTGATATTAAATGAACGAGTTTCGCTTTATTTGTGCGCGTTTAATATTGTATGAACGCGTTTTGAAGATTTTGTCCGTAACGGAACGCCATACTACGGCCTCGTCGGCTAAGTATCAGACGATATTCCGCGTGATTAAGCAAATTAATTGTTGGATATCTAAGTGGTGGGTTTGTGCTTACATTGTCTATTGATTCTGCGGCTCCGTAATTTTACCACAAATCGAAATATAGTTGTGAGGCCAGACTGCAAGTTTTAAAATAACGAACAAGAAGCAAAAGTGGTAATAATTGAACCTTTGATCCGTCAATCTTCATGACGGGAGTCCATCCCCCATCTCCACATCCAAAATTTCCCATGTGGCACCGGACAGAAACTTGTTTTGAATCCAGCGTAAGGGTGACAACCTGAGTCACGTTCAACCTATAAAAAATTGATAGCATCAGATACAATAGACCTCATTCGTACTCTCCGTCATGAGCTGGAACTAGCGTGCATACAAGGCTTAAACGGGAATTTTTTCATACGCAAATATATTTCCCCGCAAGAGCCTCCATTTCGTGCTAGATCCAGTTCAAACCCGAGAATACGAATATGATCTATTGAAGGATTAAAAAACTTAACGATGTAGGTGAGGTGACCCCAGTGCTCTCAATCCCTATTTTGGGTACGTACCAGGTCATTACGAATAGGAATTAAATCCAGATGAAGAATAAGCATTACTGAAAATAACTCCTGTACCTCTCACTATAACAGACCGTCTTTATTAAGGACATAAAATCGATAGTTGCCGAGTAGATGTCTGCTAAAGTTGGAGGTGATTCTTAATATGAAATTGGGTTTGCTGCAAAGTGTACAAGGTCTAATATGTTCTCTTACTTGTGTTTGTCGTATAAATCCTTGCATGAAATCGCTGCGGCTGAAAAAGAAATAAAGAAATAACATCACCTCACATTAAATCCTTTGCTGTGACTGTTATTGTCTTCATTATAGTTGTTGTTATTTTTGTATCGAACATAACAATGATGATGATGATAATGATGACGACGACTACGGCGATGATGATGAAGATGATGATGATGATGATAGAGCGCTGTTTACAGGCAGTTAAGCAACGCCTTACAGTACATATTCATTTATATAAATGAATAAACAAATAAAGAATTATAAAATAACAAAACTAAATTAAAATTTAAACAAGACGCCTGTTGGCGTTTACGTGGTATGCACTATTTGATGGAAAGATTAGTTTCTGCCGTGAAGCTATCCGTTGAAAACTGACTCTTAGCCTGAGCGGTCATGCCACGAACTGAGATGATCACATTAACTGACGGCTCTTTTAAAATTAGCTGTCTTTGCTTTCATAGCCTTCGATTGTAGTATCAATACACGAATTATCCTTATAATTTTCAATCAACACGATGAAAAGCGCTATCATATGTTTGGGTTTTAGGTATCCCCTGGGAATACACAGTCGCGTTATTAACCGGCTCGCAAAATATTTGAATGCACTGTTAATTTTCTCACAGAAACTAGATCCGCACAGCCATGACAAGGATTTCCATGCCTTTTAAAGGGATGAAAAGCAAGATACACTTGATTGATTGTGATTTATTTGGAAGAGGCTGGAACGCACTCAAGAAAAATTTGATACGCACTCCTATGCACATTTGACCTGAATAGTTGATTCACCGCTTTGTTCTACAAACGAAGAGAAGCTTGAAATCCCATATTTTGTAATGAAATGGCATTCTCGTAATATCTACGCACAAAGCGCGAGTTAAGCCTAGATACAAATATCGCGATATTTTTTGAGATATTTAGAAGTTTTTGAGAAATTTAGAAAATGTTGAGAAATTTAGAAAAAAATGTGATATTTAGAGCAATTATCACAAAAAAGATACTTCATAAGAACAAAAAAAAAGGTTTATATTAAATTTTACGAGTTGTTTTCGTGTTTCCCTGTCTGCACAAGCTATAGTTCAGTGAATAACAACATGCCTAGTTGCACGCAAAACTTTGTTTGAAAAGTTGTTGTTTGAAATACATAACACTGTCTTTTAAGATGTTGTAATTCAATAAACTCTTTAACTGTTTATTGCTGTGTTCTGGGATCCGTGTTCTGGCAAAGCACTTATGGCAAATTGCAATATTTAATTAATAAACAGAAATTGATGAAATCGAGTTGCTTAGATGTTTTTATTTACTTATTATACTTTAAAATAAACCAGCCCTGCAATATACATCTTTTGCTATTCAAATAATAATGTATTTTTTTTTAAATTTCTTTAATTGATATAAAGCCAAAAATGGGTCAAATTAACATTAGAAAAAAAATGATATTTCTGAGAAATTTAGAAGATTTGTTAAGAAATTTAGACTAAATTCAAAAGAAATTTAGGAATTTTATGAGAATTTCTAGAAAGAAATTTAGAACATTAAATTAACATCAAATTAACATTAGAAAAAAAATGATATTTCTGAGAAATTTAGAAGATTTGTTAAGAAATTTAGACTAAATTCAAAAGAAATTTAGGAATTTTATGAGAATTTCTAGAAAGAAATTTAGAACATTTTTTGCGATATTTGTATCTAGGCCTAGCGCGAGTGTGGCCGCTACAGCCGAACTATTACGGACAGCAAAATCGAAATACGGTTGTAATCATACAGGAATGTCGCAGGGAAACCACAGGCTTCTGACCGCATAATTATGCAATTTACGATTTTTGCTGCCGCTGTGAAACACAAAATTTGCCTTCCTTTTCTAAAATAACCATTAAAGCCATGTTTTTGGATATACAAAATTAAAACTTGAGAAGTAATGGCAAGAGTCAGAGTGGTGCGTTTAGTCTAAAACGTGGAATATTTCTTAATGCAAACTTGTGTATACATTGTGGCTAGACGCGATGGCGCCACTCAAAAATATTTTTAGATTGCGTTATTTTCGTTATAAATAATTATTCCGAACACTGAAAGTACTGAAAAAAGCTTTGCGAATGCAGCTTTATTTGTGTCAAAGGTTTTCGTCGTCAATTCCCATACAAAGGCTTTGTTGGAAAATTGTTTGGTTTCCAAAGGATTCGGCTGTGACTAGTAGCTAAAAACAATACTTGTTTTTTTCAAAACGAACCGAATTAATAACTTGGTCTGTCACAGGCATATCACATAAAAATTTAAGACCCTCCTTTACACAATCCCTTCTAACGTTAAAAAAAAATGCTTCCTTGAAAAGAAATGGTTTTACTTTAGTTTTGAGATTGCCCACAGACTCACAGCTTCTAATGTAATTTAGGAGCAAATTCCATAGGGCAGTATAGTAACAAATGAACACTGAATGAGGATCTGTAGACTCATTAGATTGGGTTACTAAGTGGACTTCCACCACAAGAAAGAAATTCCATTTCCCACAATTTCATTGCATACTACAAAATGTCGGGTGTCTAGAAAGCGAAGACCGAAGACCCCTCGAAAACGAAGACCCTGAAAACGAAGACCCCCTCGAAATTATATCCGTGAGGCGAAAGATCGATCGCACAACGCTTCCTTCGGTTGCATACTGATTTTTTTAAATCGATCGCATGGTTTTTTTTTTCTTGCTAACATCTACAGACATTACGTAAGAACCGGAAAGACTTCGGATTTGTTTTGAGTCGCACACCTTTCGTTTACGTTGAAAGCCGGAGGTGAACGACGCGCACGAACGATTCAGCAACAACCAGAACACTTTCTCTCTTTGCATCAGGTGGCTTTGCCGTACGATTTACAAGGCTGTTTCCACAGGGATAAAAATGAGTTATATTTCATCAGAATTTCTGCTAAATTTAGTTTATCATGCGATCGATTTAAAACGATCAGTACCTGACCGAAGGAAGCGTTGTGCGATCCATCTTTCGTCTCACGGATATAATTTCGAGGGGTCTTCGTTTTCGAGGTCTTCGTTTTCTAGGGGGTCTTCGTTTTCGAAGGGGTCTTCGTTTTCTAAGGGGTCTTCGTTTTCGAGGTCTTCGTTTTCCAGGGGTCTTCGGTCTTCGCTTTCTAGACACCAGCAATGTCAGTTACCTCTTTCACAATGCTTTCCAACATAAAGGTCTGTACAGTTGCATGTAAACGTGTGATGTTTGTAGTTAGCCAAACAGGTTCCTCCGTTTCGACACGGCGAAGGTAAACATGGGCTCTAGATAAACGGAAACAGAAAAGTGCAATGAGTAATTTGTTAAAATATGTTTGGCCTCAAGAGAAAACATTTTTCAAGGGATTCCATCATCATTGTCAGCTACAAAAGCGTGAAAGGCGAAATGTCTTTATTTTCTCTGTTGCAATTGCAGTGTATGTAGTGTGATAAGATTAAGTAAGAAAACTACAGCAAAGACCACTAAAACGTCATTTGTAAGTCCCCTACGATTTTCCCACCTTGATGAAAAAGTGATGTGAACTGTCGTTCCCTTTGTAGTCCTCGGGCTTGCTGTACTTTTCAGAAGAGAGTAGCTCACACCAAAACTTTCCACCAGCTCCTTTGGAAGCGGCCACGTTTAAAGAAAGACAAGATGGATTACCAAGGCATTCAAAAGTACAGTCAAAAATGTCATTCACTGTAAGTGCTCCAACTCGATCCACATTCAAGTAGCGAGACTCGTCTTTTATGAAAATGGCTTGTCGGATATCCCGGCGATACCAACTGTCGAATTCTGTTGTAAGAAACAAAAAGACAGAAAATAAAGAGACGATTTCAAGTGTATATTCGATACGAAAAAAAAAATGAATCAACTTTTGTAGGTTTTCTTTGTTTTGGATCAGTTCTACAGTCCTAAAATAGCAGTCATAAAATTTTTTTAGTATAAATCTATTAGGTTTCTATTACGAATGCCGTTCACTTATTGGCTACACTACTCACTATCTAT
>JAEMWC010000670.1:232500-240000 GCA_016490735.1 Pachyseris speciosa
AGTAAAAAGTTTTCCAACAAGCGGGCTTGCCTATAACATGAGAAAACCATGCCACAAGATTCACTGAAAAGCCCCAGTTCAGAGCCTTCAAGGCCAAAACTGCGCATCCCTTATTGATTTTAAACTTATAGATACCGTAAAGCTCTATTAAGCACCCCATCTCTGTTAAACCCTTTCTCTAAGAAGCCCCCCGTTTGGAAGTCGTTTTTTGTAACATGCTCCCCATCTCTAATAACCTCCTCCCTCTTAGGACACATTTTTGTAATTAGTCCCCTCTATTCCCTCTTACGAAATCCACTTCATGTGGCCCATTAAGTTTGTTTTTTAAACGAAACATACACTCCCGCACATAATACTGTTTGCTGATCTTTATTAAATAATATAGTTTCATTGCAGTTGTTTGACTTTTGTACAAAAACTATTTGATAGGAAAACGGCGTGTTTAAGATTTGAAATAAGCTTCCCCTCTAATAAGACCCCTTAATAAGGCCTGAAATTAAAAAAGTCCCCCGGGGGCTTAATAGAGCTTTTACGGTTAAATTAAAGGTCGGTGCGAGGGTCTTTCCGCCAAGTTAAGCCGTGCTAGTCTCATTTAAGTGAGGTTTCCTTAACCTAAAAGTGTGATGATCAGCTGTTAGGGTCTTTGGTGATGCCGAAACGAGTTCACGCTTAACTAATCGATATAGAATCTTGTTGCTGCGAATGACTAATCATCCGAACGTGGGGTCATAGTCACTTATTCAAGGAGGGACTTCCTTAATCGAGCGCAGCGCATATGAAAAAAATCTACACCACGTAAACGAAATAAACACTTCTGATTTTATTCTTTCTTACGTGAATAACGTAGTCCCGGTATACTGATGCCGCTGTATTTAATACTAATACTTTATTTAAATACGACTACATGTTTGAAAAGGTAGACTACGAGGTTAGCCCTAGTTTGAAGTTTAAAAGTTCAAGTAAAAGCGACAACAGTAACATGCTTTCCTTGTGGTAACCTTACTATTGAGAAAGTGAGGAGTAGGGTAGGAAGACGTTATTATTTCCCCCCCCCCCCCCCCCTTCCCGGCAAACACCCGGGCATTTGACTTTTTTGAAAAATTTTGATCAAATGCCCTGTTATGTTTCCAGTTAAGACAGCTAAATGCCCCACTGTCAGGGCCTCAAAGAGGGCAAATCAAGTGTAAATCTATAGCAAATCACTCGTTGCATGAAGCATTTTGGCACGCTTCCCGCTCATAATGAACTGATATTTTATTGTCAAATCGCTTACCTTTTTCAAACCAAATCCGACAAATTGTGCGCCAAAACTCTTTTCCGATCTCTTTTGTTGGCACGCCAAACTTTGAATAAAGGCATATCAACTGCATATTTAGTGAACAACGGAAAACCTACGCGGAATCTTGAAGTGAAGGGAGCGACGCGGCTCCCGTGGTGAATGACTGAATATTTGCGCGCGAAAACCGCGCGAAAGCCCTTAGCTGGCGACCGCCGACCATTGTTTAGCCGATAGTCAAATGCCCCACCGTGCGGGACAAATTTCGGATCAAATACCCGGGGTATGCCCGGGGAGGGATGGGCGCTTTTGGAATTGACTGATACATTACTGGAAGTGATGGCACCGGCTGAAGTTATTAATACTACCGCCTTAAAAGCAGTTCGGAGCATATTTACCATAACTTCACTTACTACATTCACTGTCAGAATTGTCCAATGGTTGCTCATCAAGCTCACGTTTTATATAAATATTTGCGTTTGGACGTTAGTAAATAAAACTGATGCCTTTAATTAAAGACAGTATTTTACTAAGCCGATGAGAATTAGTTACGTCCAACTTTGCTTGATAAATGTATGCTTTCAAAAATGAATTCAACCATGCACTTGTTTCGAATGACATCTACGGGCTTGCAAAGCCACTCAATGGTGATATTGTATTTAACACTTGGCTCAAGGCATATTTGGTGCTTCGACTTATCCCAGCTTCAAACTCACTGTTAATTGAAAAGCAGGGTCTAGCTTCAAACTCACTGTTAATTGGTCCAAAGATTTATTACTGCCGTGGGCACGAAGACATTAAAACAATATAATCATGATCGTGATGATTTTAAAGCGGATGTTGTCGGTTGATATTATACCACGCAAAAAATTTACAGATCCTAAGAGCAACAGAAAGGCTTGCTAAAGATGGCCGATTTATGAAGTTCGTATTAATAAATAAATAAATAAATGTTCCAAAAGTAGATTAATATTCCTGAAAATTTGATCGAAAAGCTCATAAGAAAGATGTTTTCAGGCATGCAAACAATTTAGAAAGCGTCAGTTAGATATACAGTATGATACCTGAATACGCACCTAATCGATAGTGTCTGTTTTATGACAAACGCCTTTTTCTTTTTCTTTTTATTTTCGCGTCATCCACATAGACGGAATCTTTAACGAGGCGCGAGTTTGTTTCTTCACACTCTAATGATCTCACGATCATAATTTCCCTGAGAAATTTATGAAAGCGTAACTAACCTTGCCCAAAGGCTTTTCGATGTGTGACTGAAGCCAAGGCGATGTAGAAAACCCAGCAAAATACGGAGGACAACATAGCAGATTATGGCATCAATCCTCTTTTTAAGTGTTGACCAAAGACGTCGTACTCACCAGGAAGCTCGATCTGCAGGTGCATCAGTAACAAACTCAATAATGGAGGTTCTCCTATTTTAATCCCTTGACTGTCAGATGTCGGCTGAGTGTTAGCCAATGGCAGCGAATCCAATGTCAAGTTTAACATTAAATATTCATTTGTCATGGTGGTACCTGAGTTAGTGATGAGCATGCATGAGCATGCAGTTTCAATTTCCCGTTACTAATGATTTACTAACAGCTACACCCCTTTTAATTATTAAGGCATTATTTCAAAACAAAACAACAGTTCTAGAAGAAATGGTTTTTACCTTTTGCCTTGCTGCGAAGCTTCAACTTTACAACTTCACCTTCCGTTCAATTAATGACTTTCAATATTAAAAAATATATTTTCAAACAGAAACTGTCAAAATAATTCGTCACTCAGTTTGAATGTTTGTGCTCCTTTATTTAAATGTACAGTAGTTTGAATTACAGCGGTGATTGTATTGCCGTGAACACCTAAAATATGTCTGGAATGTTAATTGTGTTGTAACCAATCACAGGCGAGATCTTCAAACCACGGAAACCACAGGCAACGGTTTCCTATCTGTCACGGAACAAATTATTTTCGTTTTGTTTTAACATTCAATCTCTTTACAAGTAAACAATTGCTTTTCCTTCCTATTTGTTTACAGTGTGTGCTATAATAGCGAAGAATACAGGTTTGAAGGATTTTGAAATAAATTACAAAGCCGAAGTGCCGGGCCGACGCACGCGACGGTTTGGCGTGGGAATTTTCAAACTTTTTGTAACGATCGAAATCGGTTGTTACGCCTGATCGCAAGTTACAATGTTGCAAGGTAAGCCGCTAGAATTTTCTGATTCCCATCGCTTCGCGGCTATTGCAGCACGCTTTAACCCTTTTTTGTTAGGTCAGGTACTATTTTGGTACTATTTTGGTAATTTATTCTTTTTTTTTGGTAGCAAATAATAAAGTTGAAATTCGAGAGTTGTTCTTGTCGATGTTTTCGTTTCTGATAACATAATCCTCGCTAATATTTTTTTGTAGAACAAGGGATTGGATTTACGTGCGCTAACGATTAAACCTTCGAACTACTGTGCCGGCAGACGTTCCTTGATCGCAAGATCGCAAACTGGAAAACCACCGACCAAATTCAACATCTATGGAATGATTGACACATCGCGCAAAGTAAACAGCCCAATTTTCGGTATTCCTTCCAAAATATAATTTTGCTTTTTCTCTGAAGGCATTTATGCATTTGATATCAGGGGGATTACATGCTGTAGGAAACTAGTTATGAGGGGATTTAGCCAAGAAGATTTGAAGTCCCCTTTGGATGCGATTATTAGCACATTTTGCGCGCAAAAGAAAAAAAATATGATTTTCTCCGATCGCAGTTCTTCTTACCAAAAGAATCTCCGTAAATGTCCGTAAACTCGCATGTTACAACCCAACGGCTTTATATTGTTGAATGCATATCTGAAAATTTATTTTTCTAAGAATACACGATTGTTGTTCATTTTTTATTGTCTCCGTGTAATATGTCGTTCCATGGAAAGCCGGTCGTCGTCGCGTCGCGTTGGCTTCTAAATTTTCCTTTCTAAAATCGAACAATGTGCTGAATGCGGTCCTCAGCACTGATCTTGGGGAGCAGTGGTGTTTTAAATTCCTAATAAGACAGCTTGTATCCTTAAACATGTTAAACAAAACGAAAATAATTTGTTCCGTGACCGTTCGTTGCCTGTGGTTTCTGTGGTTTGAAGATCTCGCCTGTGATTGGTTACAACACAATTAACATTCCAGACATATTTTAGGTGTTCACGGCAATATAATCACCGCTGTAAAGTCAAGCGAAATTAATAAACTTATTTATTTTGAAAATTGTTCAACCAACAGAATAACTGATTTACAAAGAAATCAGTGGAATTGCATTGCAGGAGTCGGGCGTAGCAAACGATTTTCAGGAAGATCTGCGTCAGTTTTTACCTTGCAAAACATTCACGCCATGAAAACCCTCAATACGCTCATCGTACGTGTCATGTACTATTTGCCGAATCATAAAACATTTATTATTAACAAGAACACAAGAAGTGGCACTAACACAATATCTCATTTAGCTTGGCACAGAAAGGAACTATATGCCAACGTTTATAACATGAAATTACAAACGTTTCCTCAGTGTCCGATACTTTTCGGTTGTATCGACCACTGTGTCATTGAAACATTAAGTTTACTCTTGATATGTAAGAAAAGTCCATTAAAAAAAGACGGAAAGTGGTCCGTGTAAAATTTCTCAGGGTTGAGGAGTGGCGGCTTGTATATAGCGGTGATAGTCCCATTATGTATTAAAGTGCACCTAAGCAAAAAATGTTCTTTGATAAAATAATTCTTTCCACTTGTAGCAAAAACATTTTACCACTTTCACCTCGAAATTTTGCTTTTCATACACCTTATTCCAAAATGGCGGCCGCTCGGAATGATCTGGGGAGAGCAGCACGGAAACGAGGCATCGAGGGCCGGCGTGAAAATCTTGTGGTGTTTACATATGGTAATCGTGCGCGATCATGCTGTAATTCTGTCCTAAGAAAATTTATGTGGAAAAATGGTGTGAAAATGAAGACCGACGTGTAGTGTGTTCAAGCCGAATGGATTGTTGCCATACGAAGGGATCTTGGATTAACTTTAAGTGACAAAACACTCGATCAATGGTATGTTTGCGCCACTTCAAGACTTCGGGTTATATTTGTTCGTTTGCTGGTCGCGAGAAAACTTTGAAAACTACTGCTGTACCATCCGCTTTTCCGTGAAAGAAGTGTTCGCTCGTAAAACGAAAAGCACCAAAGCATAGTAGTCCGATCAAACGAAAAAAACTGAGGAAAACCTCAGCAACTCCTGACCTACTGTCATCAACCAAGACATCGTGATGATTCTCTTGATAGAGATTCTAGGGAGCTATAAAACGACTGTGAGAAAGCTATCCATGGTCTGAACTGTGAGAAAGCCGAGCTTACTGAAAAACTCCGACAATTTGAGGCGGATATTTCCAAGACTTACAATCGAAAGTATTTAGCGTCGATAGATTTATGAAGTCAGTTAAAGATTTAGCTTTTTATTCTGGATTTCCCAATAGAGACATTTTCAAGAGTATAATTCAGTATTTAAATCCAGTAAAAGAAGGTGAAAGCATTAATTATTGGCATTCACCTTGTCATGATGTAGCAAATATGAATAAGAGAAATGATGAAGATGCCCCTGAACAAGGAAGGCCAAGGCAATAAGCCTGGATTAATTTTATGTTTCTAAACGTCAGCATCATTTCAGTATGACCCTCAAGGGCAAAGACCAATGACCACATGCCTGCTGATTTTAAAGATAAATATCCTTCAGCCAGGGTCACAATTGACTGCAGAGAGCTCTGCTGTCAAATCCCTAACAGTCTTCGTTTAAACAGTGATCTTTTTATAGCTCGTATAAAAACCGGCATACCAATCTGAAGGAGCTCATTGGAATCTCACCCGGGGGTGCCAAAACATTTATTAGTCAACTTTCCATGGGGCACTTTTTATTGGAACCAAAGGTCAAATGACCTCTGAGGAAGTTGTGCAAACACAACAAATTGTCTCCCTTCAAATCCACATGGGGTGTGTGAACAACAAGACAAAAAACTTCCACATATGGGACAGTCTAGTGCATTTATTTACTCTGTTTAGTGTTGTCAGTCAAATGTGGTGTGTTTGTAAGCATAAGCACATAACTCGCGTACAGGCAACATGACCATTTATTTTCAGTTTGCTCACTATTTTGAACTATTATTTCTGATTTTCTGAACGACATTTCCGAGAAAAAAAAACTTTATTTAAATCTCCTTTTTAGCGTTCCAAGCAAATAAAATTTTGGTTAAGTTAATCCCGGGTAAATATTTTTTCTACATGTTTGTTGTGTTGTAGTCGGCTTCCCTGGACCCAGTTGCTCGAAGCATGGTTAGCGCTAACCCGGGTTAAATACCATCTTATGACAACTGAACTTATAGCAGGGGCACCCAACGACCCAAAGCAGCCAAAGCTGTAGAAAGGCATTTTTAAGTACTTTATGGTGTTAGAAGTCTGTTTAAAGTGATGTTTTGGTTAGCTAGAAAACTTTGATCTGTTCGGATTCCCTAGCTGAAATGTTAATTGTCCGAAAATTTTAGGCAACAAAATGTTTCTTTGAGAAAATACTAGCTGAAATGAACTTTCTAGGGAACCTTTTTTTCTTTCCGAAAATGCTAGCTGGCATTTTATACTGCCAAAACAGCAATAATGACCTTTTCGAAAACCTCAGGGGTTATGATTTACACATTACGAATCTTTTAGGCCACGTTTTAGTTACGAAAATCCGAGTGCACTCTTTAATCGATGCCGAAGGTCTTAGGCGAACTACCCTCCACCGAACAGATATCTATCGAAACTTGTCGTTGGGTGCCCCTGTTATAGGCTTTAAGTAATACATAAAATATGAGCGGGAGACCTTTATGGGCAGTTACTACTTGTGAAATGAAACAATAGATTGTGTTTGTCGTGTTTGTAATGTTAATCAGTAGAGATCTGTATGGAAGTTAATGCATACTAATTAGCAGAGCAGGACACCTTTATGAAAGTTAATAATTTTTATTGGGGTTTAGAGAGGTATACATGTGACTCAAATACTACCCGTAGATTGGTCGTTAGTCGTATGAATTAATTAATGAATTTTACAATACATCTTAATCAATGATTAGCTATAGCGCTAACCTCAGCCTGAAAAGCTCTTTACCGGCTCAGTCGTTATATGCCGGGTATAGATGAGATTTTCGTCCGGGTCGACTAGAAGATAGTCGGTCTTTTAAT
>JAEMWC010000670.1:245000-262500 GCA_016490735.1 Pachyseris speciosa
CTTAAAACATGAAATTCACGCGAGAAAACAGAAAGATTTGTTTATCAAATGATAGAGAACACCAGCAAGAGCGCATCCAGCCGTTTCTTACCTCTAAGCCAGGCATCTATAAATAGGATTCCAACAATAATGTTGTTCTGTAAACCTTGTAAAGTGAAGCCACCCTTGAAACACAAGATGAAAGAAAGATGAAACCATGAAAAAATTCGATAATTTCAAATATTCGCATATATAAAAGCACACATAGGTACCTAGCCTCCCACGCAGTCGTTTTTAGGGGAGTCGTATTTCACCTCCTCCTCCATGTGGGGAGGAGGTGAAATACGACTCCCCTAAAAACGTCTGCGTGGGAGGCTAATAGGTACCGCGAAAAGCCTGGATTCAATATGACCGCAAGCGATCGCAGGCGATCGCAGGCGATCACAGGGTCGAAGTTGTTTACTCATTTTTTCGGTCGTCAATCATCGAAGAACTGTCTATATATGCTAGAGCTGCTTGCTTTGGTTTTATTTTACTTCGCTTTGTGATTGATTGGCGGCACTTTCTCAACGAATGAAAGACAAAACCAAACCAATAATCACTTTCACGGGTGCATTTTCCCGCGCTTTGCGCCAGGGACATATAACTAGCCAGCTTGCAGGCGATACTAGGGAGCTTTAGCAACGACGACGGCAACGGCAACGAGAACGCTACAAAACAATAGGCTTAATGAGCAAAAACAATGGCTCTGCACGTGCATTTTACATTTTGGTACATTTCTTTCCCGTCCTCTGCAAAACAACAACGTGAAATGACCAAATTTTAGGTTTTCTCGAGAACGGCCGGCATTCATAACAATTTAGTCCCTGAATAGTTCGTCAGTATTTTCCAAGTTAAACAAATTGGAATATCAGCGAAAGCGTTACAAAAACGAGAAGTTCTATTTTGAAGTGACGTTTTCATTGCCGTCGCCATCGTCGTTGCTAAAGCTCCCTAGTATGTGTTTTCAAGCGCGAGATTCGAAGCCCGGTAAAACCGGTCCCAGATACTCCACTACATCGTCCAATATGGCGACCGGTTTTTCCGGGCGTCGACTCTCGAGCTTGAAAACACAAATTTACCGCCTGCGAGCAGGCTAACATGTAACTGGTTCGTATTCTGATTGGCTCATTGCGCTGGTTGCGTCTGTTGTGATTGGCCAGAATTATTGCTTTGGTTTTGGTTTTACAACACTCATTTGAAAACCGGTCTAACATGTAGTTGCACGAACTAATTGTAGTAATTGTAATAGCTATCGAGACATTTTGTGAGCGTCGTGGGGAAGGTTTTTGCTAATGTTGCCTTGACTCAAGTTCATCTACCGAGAATCGTAGCTTGTTTTATTCATGTGGGTACTTGAGCCTGGGTATTAGTTATGCTATGCTGATGGGGCCTAAAAAGTCTAACAAGGCCAAAACAGCCGTCCATGGCTACTAATACTCAGGCTCAAACTTTATTTGGTAGATTTACGTTGTAATGCTTGCTACCACGTGGCCTTAGTGCCCAATGAGTGGCTTACAGTTTACCTAGACACATTTTAATTTGAGCACATACAAAATTTCAAAATATACATATATTAAATTGAGAAAAAGTGTCAAAGTGACATCTTGTGAAAAAAAAAAAAAGATGTCACATTAATTTGAGGGTTGTTACCTAGAATCTTGGACTGGCTTTAGAGCACGGAGATCAAAAGTCCACCTTATATTTTGTTTTCATTGGAGTAACAGGAGAAACAGAGAGAGTAACAGGTGCCTTTGAACACACCGTGAAAGGGCAACTTCCTGCAGTAAGGCTTCACTTCCTTATTTAAGCTTTCCTTTCGTAAATGCGACGGCTTTTCACATCTTTATATTTTCCAGACAGCAGTCCAAATATCGTTTTCCTATACTCATACGTTCACTTTCCATCAGTGTCATTTGCTTTTACCTGAGGGAGCTGAAGGAGGTCTTTCCTCGAGACACACACATCAGAGCGGCTTACATGAAGCTGGTTCGATGAACCAACTTGTGACTTCCACATCTGCAAATGGCAGGATGTAAGAAGGATGCAGTAGGTTAAGTTCTGCATAGGCTTCTTTTATTTCATCCTTGAATTATCTCAACAAAAGAAACAAAATAATTTGCAATAGCTTAATTTCCAAATTACAGTGTACCGTAAAGGATTACAGATGACTGTAGAACATGATTCTACCTCCAGTGATAATCTGCACGATAACTGAGGGATCACAAACAATTGAATTCAACATTCAAGAAGGAAATACAAAAGAAATCAATTTTTAAGAGACGGCTAAATTTTCCATCCGATTTTCTAGGCCAAAATAGCCCCAAATCTAAGTCTTAGTGTAAGAATGGATATATGTACAGTAAAGCTTTTTAAGCCGTTCAATAAATTCGCAATTTGTGCTTTATCAAGTCCTAAAACACTCGGCTGAGCCTCGTGTTTTAAACTTGATAAAAAACTCCTGCTCATATATTAAACATTACATATTTGGACATCTGTAATTTTTAAAAAGATAACGACATTCTTTAATTTCTTGTAAGACATGTTTCGATGTTGTAAACACCGTCAGTTACAAAATGTTTGAAACACCGTTGGTAGTAAATAACAACTAAGTATTTTGTAAATGACGATGATGTTTGCAACATCGAAACATCTCTTACAAAAATTAAAGAATGTCGTCATCTTTTTAAAACTTACAGTTTACTTTCTGCTCTGTCGACCATTTGGAAATCTGCAATCGTTTACAATCACGTGGAACTCAAGTTTAAAATTTTCGACCTTACTGACCTGCAGCAAAGGTTGAACAAGATCAGGATCGAAAACCAGAAATCCGTCCGCTCCTGCTTTAATTTCTTTGAGCTTGGCTCTGAAACAAAACGACTTGGAAGACTCACGCTGCCGTTATGCAAGGTTCTGTCTATAGTTTTGATTGGAACTGCAGAGACAAACGTGAATCCCTATATTTTTAACTCTTACGGAAAATGAAATGTGGTTAACTTTCTGTGGGTTATTTTCTGAGGGTGAGAGAAAACATTTGGCTGCACTAATTTGTAGTTATAATAGAAACACGTGCAGAAGTTGAGTAGAACTCAAAGTGGAAAACGCGCAATAGCGGTGTCTACGTTTCTCAAATCTCCAACCCAAACAATTTCACTTAAACGTGTAGAATCGAAGACTTTTTCTTCACTTCCTACGTACTGCCATGTGCAGTATGTCGCCCTTAAGACTGACAGCATGGAGCAATAAATCATCTCCTGTCAAAGAAAATAACACGCGAATGCAGAGACCAAGCCTCAAACCACAGAACCTCTGAACTTCCGACCGAAAGCCCTCCAAGTTAATCACGACATCTGCCATCACCTCGCCTCTTCAGGTAACAGCAAAGCTTTCCACATAAAAACAAATTCCCGAGCTGATCATTTCAGTCAACGTTCCACAAATGCTCACAACTTCTAAAGAGAATTGAATTTTCCCTTCTGGTTGGTCTTCAGTCTTCGACATATATACCGATTTGCTCATTTTCCCCTGACGTTGCTAAGTACCGATTGAGGTCTTCCAGCAACATACGACACACTACGTGATGCAAAACAAAACAGACATGCAGGTATGAGCCCTAAGGAGCCGTCATGTTGAAAGGAGGACACATGTGGAGAGACAGTAACTCTTTGATTGCACCTGACGTCACAGCAGCCATGTTGGTGGAAAGAACAATAGCGAAAAAGTCTTGTGGGAATTTGACTAATTTGAATTTTGAAATTTGAGCTACATTTTTATACTGTTTTGGCACCAACATGGCCGTCTTATCATGTGAGTGCAATCAAAGAATAATAAAAAAATATTATCACATAACTTTGAACCTTCAACACTGGTCACGTAAAAGTAGAAATATCTTTGAGGAAGTGAAATCTATATGCACATCAAATGAACCTTAAAACTCACTCACCTACAGACATTCTTAGTAATCTGTTGGCGACGCTGTGGACTGTCACGCGGTAACACAACTGGTGCCATTCCACCAGTAGCGTGACAGCCCCGTGCGTGACATGTCTGAATGGTACAAGATAAAAATAGAAGTACATAATCACTACCGTGAAAATTTGCGCACTTAAGCCGCGGCTACACGAGTGATTTTTTGCTCGCGCCGGTGATGCGATTTTTTCAAATTTTGTCGTGTCGCCAGCGCGCCAGGGTGGCTACATGAGCGACAAATTGAAGGACGCGCGCTACACTGCCAACAACCTGTGCGATTTTGTCGCGAAAGTTTCAACTCTGGCGATTTTTTTTATTGCGATTTTTTCAGCTTTCGCATCACCTGTGCGAAGGTGCTACACTTGCGATTTTCATCGTGCGCTGGCGACGCGACAAAATTCGAAAAAAAAAAAACGCATCACCAGCACGAGCAAAAAATCGCTCGTGTAGCCGCGGCTTACTTTTAGAGTGACCAGGAAAACGTGACAGGAAGTTCCAACTAATAATCACGATAGAGCGCTTTTCGATTGAGTGTCGTAAAACCAAAAACCAAAGCAATTACTCTGACCAATCACAACAGAAGTAAGCAGTGCAATGAGCCAATCAGAATACGAAGCAATTACATGTAGCCGGCGCAAAGCGCGGGAAAATACGCGCGTGCAAGTCACGAATGGTTTTGGTTTTGCTTCTCATTGGTTGAGAAAGTGGCGCGAGTTTTCCTGGCCAATAACAGAGGGAAGTAATGAAAACCCAAGCTAAACGTGAATTACTTTCGAAAACCGCTTTAATGATAGTGACAATGATAATATGGGCCAAGACATGGGAGTTTTCCCAGGTCATTTGATCCTGGCAAGAGACTTTGGGAATGACATTTTGTGTTTATAATCATGAAAAAAGTAGTCGCACCTTTATCACCAAGTCCATATAACTCTTCAAGTACTGCTTGTCCATCGACACATACTTCTTACGATCTGGTAAGATAAAATCCGGCCGTTCTCCTAAAATATGAATGAAAAAGAGATTCTTTACTAGATACCAAATACACTATTTCTTGGTATCCACCAGTTTAACTGTTTCTGGGTTAAAAAAAACGATGCTCGTTCTTGAAGCACCCCAGATGATTTCGTTTACACTCGACAAACCTTCGTCATTCACAAGAGAGATCGAAACGTCGTTGCTACATTGGGTTAGTGATCACTGAGAGCTCAAACATTATATAATTCAAAGGTGACAGACCGCAAACAAATGTTGCTTCTAAAAATATCTGCATGTAATAACTGTTCATCAGTAGGATACCTAAAATGTGTGCAATTACACAATTGGTTTCGGCTCTATCAACAACGACAAAGCCAAGGGAGCAGTAGTTTCAGATAGAAATTCTTTCTCATTAGATCTATAGTAACTACGTCCTGATTATACTAGGGAGTTTAAGAAACGAGGACGGGACGTTCGTCAACGAGAACGTCACAAAAAATTGGTTTAATGAGCAAAAAACAATCGCTCTGCACGTGCGTTTTGCATTTCGGTACATTTCTTTGCCGTCCTCTGCAAAACAGCAACGTGAAATGATCAAATTTTATGTTTTGGCGAGAATGTGAGCATTTGACGGCAAATTTTTCTTTCTTATTCTTTACTTTAACGCCATTAATAGAAATTTAGTCCCTGGATAGTTCCCCGACACTTTACAAGCTTAACAAATTGGAATAATCGCAAAAGTACTACAATAACTAGAAGATATATTTTGAAATGACGTTTTCGTTGCCGTTGCGTCATCGTTTCTTAAACTCCCTACTGACTTATTCAACTTGTAAATGTGACTCAGTAATATCCAGAAACTTAATTCATTACTTTGTTGAAGGAAGAGAAAGAAAACTAATCACTATCGTGTGCTCACGTAAATGCCCCTCAAAAGCGAACTTTTGGTAATCTTTAAAGTCATTGTTTAAATGCAGAGGACTTCCCAGAAACGTACGAAAAAATGTATAAAACTATATACATAGTGAAAAACTACTATTATTTTTTTTTTTCATGAAACCTAATGTTTTGGGGAGTCTCTTTTGCCGTCGCTGTCAAGCCAGTTAAATCTTGACCTCGTGTTGTGGATACTACTGAAAAAAGTTTGAAATGTGAAGCGCATTTGACAGAAATCCCACCAACAACGAACCATAACTACACCTCAGTGAATGTTAAATGCAGTTATAAAGCTGCATGACTAAGCCTTGCAGTCTTATAGGCTATTGGTCAGTGTGTTGATAATGGGGTGTGGTGAATGGAACATGGTTAGTCGTATGTCTACATACCAAAGTTGCTGACTAATGAAGCAGAATAGTCCCACATGCCACAGTTGAGGCCAGCGGAGTGCTGCCGCAGCTCATACAGGATTTGGTCAAGTTCAAATGAACAAAAGATACTCTCTATCAGAACAGAAGCCTTGATGGATCCCAGTGGTAAACCAAGCTGAAATTATTATGAATAGAAAAAACAATCAGAATGAATTATTTTTCCAAGACATTTCCAGGAAGCACCATACTTTTTGTTCTGTCCAAGTGAATACATCATTCCACAGCTTCACTTCTTTGGATCCTTCCAGCTGAAAAACAATTTTATGATGAAATACAATTAGCCATTAAAAATGTTGCTGTCGATCATTGTGCTAATATGGACGCTACAGCAAACATAAGGTACTTGACTTCAGCAGATGGTTTTTTGCCAGCACTATTTACAGTTGTCTGGTGCAACCATTAAACACTGGTCAAAAAATGTTATATTGGCCAATAAGAACTCAAATCATGATGAGTCCCTTTGTAGGGGACAATGACAAATTATTTGGGAGACTAGCAGAAAATTAAAGGCATGCATTACAGCCTTTACCACTTAGGAAATAAAGTAATATTGTACAGTAGGCACCTTGTGTTGTTATATATATATATATACATATATATATATATATATATATATATATATATATATATATATATAGAAAGAAAGTATGTGGAGACGGACTAGATCAAACACATATATTTGCTACTCCGAGTTTCATGCTTCTCTCGAAACAATCATCAGGCAACTGCCCGAGAATAACGAATACATACAAGATATACACATTTGGAAAGTAGGAGCAATACCTTCTAGCGTGACATGTCAAAATACAATTGGTTTAAGCAAATACAGTATTCAATAGAAATTTTTTCGAATGTCTACAGATTGATGTCAGTTCATTTCTGTTGTTAAGGGTAGCCATTTCCGGTTTACAAATAATGAAGTACTTCTCCCACAGACACAAATTACATTTTTTGTTAATGTTTGAATACGATCTTGCTTGTTTTACAATACGCCATTTGATTTCATAATTAACTTTTCTGTCCTTCAGGCTCCATATAAATTTACTTAATTCAGTTGCATTCTTGTAACGTTCATTCCTGAAAGAGCATGTATGGTTTCTATAACGTTCCTTGAATTGAGTGTCGCACAGGCCAATATACGTCGCTTTTGTGTTTGGTGTGGTGACCTCAGCTTGGTAGATGATGTTTTTTACGTTACAATTTCCGCTCATGGGGCAAGAGGTCTTGTTCCAGCAATTGCAGGCGGTTTTGGTTTCATCTGAGGGCTGTAAGGATTTGTTAATTTCAACTTTGTTGTGGTTGGAGATAATGGTTTTGACATTGGTCATGCAGCTGTAGCTCAGTTTTAGAGTGTTGCGGTTGAAGATTTTGTGGAGTGGGTTTGATCTAGGAAAGTGTTGATCAATGAGGGAGAGAAAAAGATTTCTATTGAGAAAATGATTTCTATTGAATACTGTATTTGCTTAAACCAATTGTATCTTGACACGTCACGCTAGAAGGTATTGTTCCTACTTTTCAAATGTGTATATCTTGTATGTATTCGTTATTCTCGGGCAGTTGCCTGATGATTGTTTCAAGAGAAGCATGAAACTCGGAGTAGCAAATATATGTGTTTGATCTAGTCCATCTCCACATACTTTCTTTCTATACAAAGCTCTGGTTTATCCATTCAGCACTTTTATAGCAGATGAAGAGTTCAATGTTTCCTCTACTAGTTATATATATATATATATATATATATATATATATATATATATATATATATATATATATATATATATATATATATATATATATAATTCAATATGACGCATGGCTGCAGTGTACATGTATATCTCTCCTGCCAGATTGGCCAGAGGAGATAAAAGTACTGTAGGCATGAAACAAACCTTAGGTAAATAAAAGAAAGGTCCATTTCCTTCCTTCATCATGAGTTTGCTGTTATGGAACATGTGAAGACCAAAGTCAAACAAAGGGCCAGCAATAACCCTACCATCAACCTGTGGGGATGGATCAAAGACAATTACATAACAAAATGGTCAGTCCAAAATGTAGAAGGTTAAGTTAAAATGCAGGTCATAGCTCTCAGCTCTTTTAATAGTCCTAACTCTTAAAAATTGCTTTGGTTGTAGTTCTAACACATGCTCAACTGAAAATTAATCTAATGAATTAAAACCAATGCCATACTTACAAGATGACAAAAAAAAACAAAAAAAAAAACCTGACAAAAATTTACAAATCTACATTTTATTATATTCAACAGCATTTAATTTAATCATTGAAATTCTATAGATCAATAACAGTATAGAAGTCAATAAAGTTCTAACCATCACATTGAATTCCAGCATGTTCCAGGCTCTGGGACGAAACATTATTAATGGAGCATTAGACATTGATGGAACTCCTGAAATAGGAAAGAAAAATAACTTAGTTGCCCAGGACTAATAATAAAAGCTAAACCTAATTTAGCTTGACAGTTAGTTGTCTGCAGATATGAAAAGAACGATAATGTACAGTGCTGTTAATTTAATCTACAGCTGTACAAGGGAGCTGTAAGTGTTTTGAGGGTTTAAACACTTACAGCTACAGTATACAGCTGTAGATTAAATTTGACCAGCTGCAGGTAGAATATTGGAAATGGAATAACTCTAACATTAATCAATGCCCAATAAATTCATCAGTTGATTTCCTATTTCCTGTTTTGTATTAAAATGGATAATTTTTTGTCCTTGCAAATCAATTGGGCAGTGAAACATCTGATGGGTAAATGCACAACAGCATTGAAATGATGACACAAAAGGCAAACAAATCTCAATGATCAATAACTGACCCCTCATCCTGCCATGCACAAACTGATAGATGTTGTAGAGACCACGAAGCTGATTGGACCATGAAGGACAATGGCCATCATCGAGGTCAGTCTGAACAAAGAATTACAAAATTCATACAGAAGAAATCTTAAGGACATTATATGCGTTTGCGCTAATTGTTAATCCGCAACTAAACTGCACAGGTAATGCAACAATATTATGTCGTGCATCAGTCAATATTATGTCGTGCATTGTCCCGTGCACAAATCATTTACTCTACTTATTCTCTACCAAAACTGACAAAATGAAAAAAATCTCTTTCATACCACAATAACAAATATTACAACAAGTTTGGCTGGAGCAGGTGCTATAGGCCCCCACAACACCCTCTCAGCCCAGTTGCTGGATTTTGGTCTACACAGATTAAAAAGATCAGATTACACAGATTAAAAATCAAGACTCCGAGACGCTGCTGCAAAATAATTGAGATGGTGAGACCCGTGAAATTTGACAAAAATTATGTGAGACATAATTATTTTTTGAAGAACCATTTGCCATGCCTAATATTAATATCCCAAGTAGCTCACTTGTGTGTAACAACCTTGTAAATATTAATGTTATCTACATGTACCTGTATGCCACAAGCGGGTGAATTCAGAGCTTTCATAAAAAATTCAGTGTTAGCAGGAGAGATGTCTCCAAGATCCACTGCTCTACACTGCAGTCTGCAGGGCACAGGTGAAACTTGCCAAGTTTTGTCCTGGACTTCTGGGCTTTTAAGCTGAAAGGATGGCAGTTCACCACAGCTGCTTAGGTGCAATTTCCTCATTGATCGATGCCTTAACATCTAGAAAATAACAACTTCATTGCTTAATATAAATTATACAAATGTACAAAATTTAAGATTCTTTGAAACATGTATTAAAGTAACATAAAACTTACAAAGAAGATGTGAAAAATTATGCAATTAGATCATTGATTTCATAATTATCATTCCACAAAGAATGGCCCTTTTTATACTAGAGAAGCATTATCCGTCCAGATGAATTATGTGCCTGTCATTTTATCCAACTAGTGTAAAGATGGGACGAACTATATGAGATGCATAATCCATCTGGAACGAACTTGGGCAAACCTTTGTAGTGCTTCTATTTAGTTTGACTAGTATAAAGATGGGCACAAGATGCATTATGCCTCTAGACAAACTGTCCGCTTTAGTAAGTCTGGAAAGACGCACTAAATAAGATAGTTCATCTAGATGCATAATGCGTCTTGTGCCTGTCTTTATACTAGTCAAACTAAATACAGCAGAAGCACTACAAAAGTTTGCCCAAGTTCGTCCCAGATGGATTTGATGCATCTCTAGTATAAAAACGGCCCATGTCTGACAAAATGAAATGGAACAAATAGGAATCAAACCAAAGCTACTATTATAAATAATGTGATTTATTGGTCTGTATTTTCCCGTGACCCATTTGTTTGTTTTCTTGCTTTGTTTTGTATTATGGCTACTGTGATTAGCTATTGAATGAGCTGGTTTCTTTGCTTTTTCAGCAATAAAACTTTACAACCTCTCTTGACTAACAGTAATATAATAAGACCTACTTGATCCACACTCTTGTCAAATTGACCCACAAGTTCCACAACAAATTTCACAGCCTCAGGAGTGAGAAGGGTCTGGTACTCCACTTCATAACATGATGGGGGCTCTGATACCTCCACATCACTTACACCAAGCTGCAATTGAATCATTAAAACAAGACACATCCCACTGAAAACCTGGCGTTTGCAACCACATAACCTTTCCTTTAAAGGTCTACCCATCATGATTTAGATTTTTCCCATGGTCAGAGTAGGCTCGATTACCAGCAAATGTTTTGTGAATTCCCCCCACCTCCACCTCCGAATATGATCCACCGGACCTGAGTGAACGGCGGAAATTGATCCTATGAGATATATGAGGAAATTCAAAGAATTTCTTTCTCTTTGTGTGTGTGTGTTTACATAAGCTTAACTCCATGCATGTACAAAATAGATCATTCCACGGTTATTAGCGCCATATTAACTGGGGGGGAAACACGGCTAAAATTACAGTAAACGTATGGGATTTTGACCGACTTTGCACTGCTGTAACACTGCCAAAAAGAGGCAGATTTCTAATATTTGCCACTACTTTTAATGGTTTTATTGATATCTTTCATTCAACAGAAAATAAGGCTATTAACGAAGGTACGACGTCCTTAAATTAGAATTATAAATCTTCTCCTGAGGCTTCTAAATTCGCGGTAATTTGCATAATTTTGGTTACAGAGGTTTGTATGAAATCTTAAAAATTCGTTTACGGTCGTTGTAGCCTGAATCTGTTCTTTACATTTCATGAAAATAATGTCAGTACAAACGTCTTTTGAAAGACATTTTCGCTGCGGAAATCCGCCTCTTGGTAGCGCTGTTACAGCGGTTCAAAGTCGGCCAAAATCACATACATTTACTGTAATTTTAGCCGCGTTTGCCCCCCCCCCCAGTTTAATATGGCGCCAATAACCGTGGAACCATCTATTAAGAGCATTTATGACAAGTCTTTAACTGGGTTGGATTGGAACAGAAGACAGCTGCTACCTCAATTTCATTGCCTCTTTAGCCTGTGAGCATGCCGGAGTTAAGTAAATTCCAGCCCTTACAAACCTTTCTTTTACCTTTTGTAAACCGTCCAAAAGAAATCGTCTGCATTTTGCCCCATGGCTCGAAGTCGGCTGTAGATGGCCTGACAGCGCCGCAAGTCGTTTATTTGCTGCCATTTGACTATTAGGTTCCAAATCTTTTCTCTCTCTTTCCCAGCCAACTTTTATTAGAGGAGAATCGATCAAGGGGATCTTTTTTTTGTTAAAAGTTTTATACCAACCACTTCAAAAGATACACGTAGAGGCGAAAATAGCCAGGCGTTAAAATTTCGGTTCCATTTCCCACGCGGTCGACTGGGTGGTATATGTTCACAGCGCGGGACACGGCGCGGCAGAGTAAGTTAGATACTTCATCTACATCTTCATCTACATTTATTCATTGACAACGCTTCGCATCAAGTCAATATAAATTAAATAAATTACATATCAGAAATACAATAATAGAAAAAGAAACCCTTGTAAATTATATATAGTAATATATTATAACAATTTTTTCCTTAAGAAATATAAAATACATATATACAAATAAATAAGATAAATAATATTAAAAAATAAAATAAAATAAATTACGGCGATCAATTATTTACTAATATCTGAGAAACAGTGATCTCTAAATAATGAAAAATATGTACTAGTACGAATGCCACTAGGTAGAGAGTTCCAGTCCCTTATTGTCCTTGGATAGAAACTATAGAAATAATAATCATGATTGCAGTTGGCTTGAATAAATGAATAATTAGAAAATGATCTAGTAAAACGCTGGCTAGGTAAAAAATAATTAGGTTTAGGCAATGCAATCGATTCATGGTTAGGTAGTGAGCGCGTACGATTGTGAAGAATTGCAAACGGACGAGAGAGCGTAGTGAGCCAGTGAATTTGCGATTCTTCACCCCGAGTGCATAAAAACCGTACAAGCGTACCAGCCATGAAGTTATTTGTTTATTTTCTAAGTACTGAGATTTCTTTCCGAAACAATAATGACAACAGAGATAAGACGATGAAGTGAGTTTTACTCACTCCAAGGCTCTTAAAGTTCAACTGACATCTTCTTTCAAAATTTGTACATGATGAAATGAGCTTATTCACTCAAAAACGTAAAAGCGTCAACATTTTCGTTTCAAAATTTTAGCAAAAGGACAAGGTTATTTTTTTTAAAGCCGAAGCTTACTCTTCATCACTGTCCTCGTGTGGCCTCAGTCTTCCATCGTGGCAACACTTCGGTTGTAGTTGGGATACAGAAGTATTCCTTCAACTCCGTTGCTGTAATCATCTATTTTGATTCTTAGTTTCTCAAAAGCTTCCAAAAGTGTTGAATCTCGCTGTGATGTTTGCAAGGTGGATTTTTTCAACGGCGGCTCACAAGTTTTCGTGCCAAGGATGACGTAGTTTCGCGAACGATTACTTTTCAGTAGTGAAAAATACCGTTCATCCCAGCCTAGTCCCCAGGCGTTCTCGTCTCGATCAAACCCAAATGTCAGCGGTGACGTCACCGAGTTCTCTCGCCCACTCCTTCCCAGAAAAATTTGGTTTATCAACGGAGTTGATAATGTAAATTGACCACCGTACAGGGATTCGATTAGCTGACGTTTCGAGAGTTAGCCCTTCGTCGGAGCGAATGATTCGCTCCGACGAAGGTCTAACGCTCGAAACGTCAGCTAATCGAATCCCTGTACGGTGGTCAATTTACATTATCAACTCCGTTGATAAACCAAATTTTCGTGTTTCTTCCCCCCACCGACGCAGCACCACAGTTTCTTTAGAAACTAATCCTCTTTACTCCTTCCCAGACTGTGCGCGGACAGGGGAGCAAGAGGGAACGCCTAGAGACGAGGCTGTGTTCATCCAACAGACGCCGCGAACGATAATTTTTCACTAGTGAAATTTCATCGTTCGCGTCGCTGATTCTGTCATTTCTGTGAGTAAATCTCAGTAGTTATATAATGGTTATCTCTAATATAATCTGTCATACCTTATTCGTACTAATTTTAATTTCGCACGTATTTAAAGTGGTACTATGATCAAATTTTTACCCCTTGATATTTTAGGTGTATCACATAGTCTATGAAAGAACAAAAATGCTGTTTACCGTTTGCAAATATCTGCATTAGTTCCGGAGATCCGGAGATATTTAAGTTTGAAAAATGTGTAAAATATGCAAATGAGATTACTGATGACGTCATACAGTCAACCTAATATTATATCACGTATATAAATAGAGCTATCTCTGTTGATTTGCAGCACAGACCATTGAAACTTGGTAGGCTAATAGTTCTACAGGAAACACACTTACGACTATAAAAATTCTGTTCCCATGGCAACTCACTCTTTTCCAGGCCCCACCCACTTGATTTCAATATGTTAGTGATTTTCAGGTCAAAAAACATTAAATGAGGCCACGAACTCGAGCCAACATATTTATATGCTTGCTGGATCATGCATGTGACGCACCATTAGTAAATATCAAAATGGAACGCTAAAGATGGCCAGAAAAGCCTTTAATATTGGGGAGGTCTGGAACCCAGTATGTTGCCATGGTAACAAAACTGTAAAGCTCGTATTGTGGAGCACATTTAGTAGAATCTTGCTACAAAGAATCAAACCTTTCTGATACAAATTGGCTGAGATATCTTTTTTCATCATATTTGATCAAAATTTGGTTGAGTGTATGACGTCATCACTTGGCTAATTTGCATATTTTAAAAACTTGAATATCCCTGGAACGAAAAGAGATATTTGAAAACAGTAAACAGCATTTTTCTTCTCATACATACTACTTGTTTATGTTTTAAAATGGCTTAGATAGGAAAGATGCCATTCTCGTGATAGTACCACTTTAATTTCACGAAATTTCTCGATTTGAGGAGAAAAAGAGAACCGAAGCGTATTAATTTAATTTCGAAATTTCGTCCTTCCTTAGTCTCGTAAAAAGCCGCATAGTAAAGACCAGCAGATAATTTAGAAGACGTTTTCATTACTGTTGCACTCACCGGAAGTCAGATGGCGATATTGAAAACGGAAGTGAATTCAAATTACCGGAAGTCACCTTGCCACCCTAGAGAAGGCTGTTGAAATTTTGACGGACCGTGACGATCCAACTCGGATCGTGACAACCCGACACAGCTAAAGTCAGTAGTCAAGTCGAGATAGCGTACACTTGGCACGCTACAAACAATATCTATCTTTTGTTCTAAAAGAGTGAGGCAACAAACACGCCACGCACAATGTATATTCTTCGTTTTAGAAGCGTGATGACCACAAAAACTCTTCACGCAATGTATATTCTTCGTTATAAAGCCATGCCCAGGCAGAGTACGACGCCACAAAAACGGAACACACGAAATATATTTTTCGTTCTAAAAGCGTGAAGCCACAAACGCGCCACATGCAATGTATATTCTTCGTTCTAAAAGCGTGAGGCC
The DNA here is from genome assembly GCA_016490735.1 of Pachyseris speciosa. Lineage (NCBI taxonomy): Eukaryota > Metazoa > Cnidaria > Anthozoa > Scleractinia > Pachyseridae > Pachyseris > Pachyseris speciosa. Next base: position 260,237 of record JAEMWC010000670.1, read on the forward strand.
ACAAACACCCTTCACGCAATGTATATTCTTAGTGCTAAGACTTACAAAAACGGAACACATAATATATATAAACGCAACACACGTAATGTATATTCTTTATTCTCAAAGCGTGAGGCCCACAAACAGATAAAGGTGCATTCTCGTCCCCAGAGCCACTCGTCTTAAAATGTCGTTGACGAGTAGCCAAAACAAACGGAGGCTCTGGGGACGAGAATTGATAAAGGTGCGGTACTGGTTCGCACTTGCGCTCGACGTTATTTTTCACGATCATCCATATTGCATCCCTTGACTTGTGAAAGTTGTTCATTTCTTTCGAATGAGCTAGAACCCATGAACTCAGTCGCTTATTGAGAGTTTACGTTTACATTGACCATTGTAACACAAGGTTTACAGAACAATATGAATTCCATCGAACGTTGTGTGTCAGATATCCTACGCATTATCCTTCTCTGTGGTGGATGTCGTGGCAGATTATAAAAAGCATATGGACGAGCATTCTGTAGTCATTTGTTACGGCTATTTGTAGTACTGCAAGTCGTCTATTTTGAAGTTCAATGCCTACCGTTTCGTTAAGTGACATATGTCAAAGAATACGATGTTTGGTTGCACGTTGTGGTAGTGAAGTTTACATCGAATTGAAAGGTACCACGGACAGCCACGAAGAGAAAAACGTCGACGAAGAAGAAGATGGCCCACAATCAGATGAACGACTCTTAGGGAAACTGTGTTATGATGTGGACCGTCCTTCGCCTTTAGCAGGAGTCGACAAAATTGTATCGTGCAGCAGGTCGGTATGGATTAAAACGCTCTAAAGTACACAGTTGCATAATTGGCTTCAAGGACAAACCGGTTACACCCTTCACAAACCGGCACAAAAACACTTTCGTCGTAACAGAGTATGGGTGTTTGATATCGATTCTCAGTGGCAGGCGGATTTAGTGGACTTGCAAAGTCTGAGTCGATGGAAGAAGGGGTGCAAGTATTTGCTGTCTTGTATCGATATCCTATCCAGGTACGTAACGACCCGTCACACAGGAAGTCATTTCGCTAAAGACAGTCGGATGGAGTCTATCCGACTGGGATCGTCACGATCCGTCATATGAAAAGACGACCCGACTCACCGGAAGTCATTTCGCTAGAGACGTAGAATAATTTCAGCACAACGCTATAGAGCGGATCAGAAATGTTGTCGGATGGAGTCTATCACCATCCGTCTCCAAAATGTACACTTGTGATTATTTTCGTACAGGATCTCAAGTCAATGCTGTAATTAAAAACAAAAACATGCCACTCAAAATCACCCTTTTGGCAGATAAATTTGATAATAAAAACAGATTTCCACTTTTCATACTAAAACTGCTGAGTTTGGGTAAGCCATTTGTGCCGTTGTGACGATAAGGGATACACCCTATTGTGAGAGTGACGCTTATCAGTACACAGTACGTTGCAAATTAATGAAAATCCAACGCATTTTATGCATAAGATAAGACAATTGTCTATAAAACCACCCTACGTTGATGTATTCCACCTGAAAGGCTGACAGAAATAAAAACCCACGTTTAAAATGGAGGAGTAAACGGTGCATACTGTACTTCTGATTTAAAGTGCACTCTGTATTGGAAGTTCTTTAAGTTATTTGTCAGTAAGAGCAAAACTTGACAATTTTGGCATCAGCATGAATTCGAATCTTTTCTTTCTTTTTCAATGAATTCATAACATTCTTTTCCTACTGCGTCGCTCGATTGTGAGAATTTCTACCAATAATTACGAGAAAGTATAGCTGGAGAAGTTTTTCTAGCTGCGAAGATCTAATACAGATGGTATTTGCTTTGTCAAGTAATAACTTTCACCCATCAACTGAGTGTCTTAAAGCAAACCAAAGTAAGTACACTAGCCAATCACAACAGTTGGAAGCAGCGCAGTGAGCCAATCAGAATTCGAAGCAGTTACATGTAGCGAACAAAAATGGGGTTGGGGTTGGGGAATGTGTGTGTAAGATTGGTTTTGGTTTTGATTTTCGCTGGTTGAGAAAGTGGGACGAGTTTTACCAACCAATAACAAAGTGAAGTAAAAAAAAAAAAACCGAGGCAAAGTAGATCTGTTTTTAACACTGGACTGGAAACCGCACTGTTGCACTTGGTTGCAGTTAGACGTGACTGATCCCAGGCCGATACCGTTTGTCATTGCACAGCTGTAAAAGTAAGAATTTGTTTCCATGGTTAAGTGCCTTGAGCACCTGACACCAACATGAAACTTCTCATGAT
>JAEMWC010000670.1:267500-282500 GCA_016490735.1 Pachyseris speciosa
TGCCAGTCGCGATCAAAGTTACTTACTGCCAAGAAATAAATTTCTGAACTGTTCAGTTCTATATGTGCTGGTGATAGGTTATATGATTAGAGCATTCTTTCTCATACCTTACACTAACGCTTTAAGATTACGTCACAGTATCGATAACGATATCGATAGCGAAAACCAATGCCAGTTATCGATAGACATCGTTCTCATATCCGTGATCGAGTAAAAGATGAATATCGGCTCGCCGTTACCCTTTATTTATGCTGGGCGCGACCACACGCGACAGGGGCACCCAACGAGCCAAATCAACCAAAAGCTGTAGAAAGGCACTTTAAAGTGATGGTTTCATACGTTAGAAGAAGTTTATCTGTTTGCATTCCCTCGCTGAAATTTTAGTTGCCCGCAAATGTTAAGGAACAAAATTTTCCTTTGAGAAAATGCAAGCTGAAATGAACTTTCCACGAACTTTCTAGGGAACTATTTTCTTTCGGACCATGCTAGATCATGTTTTTGACTGCCAAAAACAGCAATTACGACCTTTTCGAAAACTTCAGGGGCTATGATTTCCCATTTGCGAATCTTTTACGCCACGTTTTAGCTACGAAAATCCGAGTGCACTCTTTAATCGACGCCGTAAGCACAAGGCGATTTACCCTCCACCGAAAAGATATCAACCGAAACTTGTCGTTGGGTGCCCCTGACGCGAGTCTGTTTGGTTTCCTACTTAGCTGGCTAAAAGCCCAAGTCCGGTTTTAAGCCCTTTTCAGCACTTTTACACTGAGGGATCAATCTTACCAATGTTTGCATGATGCTGCCTTTATAGTGGTATCAATCTAATGCGCTAAGCTAAGATTTCTTTCAGTTTCTTGTGCCCATGGATACAAAGTACTTGATGACGGCTATTGCCAAGGTAGGTTTATATCTTGAGCTGTTCTGCGTTCATGATTTTTTGCTCTTTTTTTAACACGGCAATACTACTACTACTACTACTACTACTACTACTACTACTACTACTACTACTACTACTACTACTACTACTACTACTACTACTACTACTACTACTACTACTACTACTACTACTACTGCTGCTGCTGCTGCTGCTGCTAATACTAATTGTACAGCAGATCAGTAATCTCTATAGTATTGACCTAACTATTATATTTTAACCGTCCAACTAATGATTAATTGAACAGTGCTTCTCCTTGAACATACCTTACCTGGACCCAGTAGCTGTATAATTAATAAGTAAGAGGACTACATGCTTGTCCAATTTGGAAATATTGGATACAAAAAATTCCTCTGACAGCGAAATTGGACTCGGCCTGTGGCCTCGTCCACTTTTGCTATCCTTCATTTGGAATTTTTTCCATCCAATTATTTCCAAAATGTAGTCCTATTACTAATATTAATACCAATACCATTATCAATACCATTATCAATACCAGTACCAATACCAGTACGAATACCAATACCAATACCAATACCAACACCAACACCCATACTAATACTAATACTGCTTGCATGAAAACTCCATGTGGGGGTGCTGTCTTTCCATTCACATCAACTTTACTCATTAGCACCAAATTGTTGTAAGTTGAAACAATTTACTTAGGTTTTTGTACAGTTGAAAAAAGCAACTTTTTGTGCTAATGATGATAATGCTAAGTTGGACACCTTTTTTAGTTTACACATTTTCTTTATGTATTTAGTGCCGCCATTCTAGCCGTGAGATGGACAGAACCAACTCCGTAGTTCTTGATGGTGGACAGACGCTATTGAAGATGTTTCTGACGTCACTGTTGGGCTTGTTATTATTTTACCTGGATTAAAATTTCATGGGAAAAAATAGCTGAGTAATAATGATAACGATAACGGAAATGATGATGATGATTAGGGGAGCAGGGATGGCGCAGTGGTGAGAGCACTCGCCTTCCACCAATGTGGCCCGGGTTCGATTCCCGGACCCGACGTCATATGTGGGTTGAGTTTGTTGTTGGTTCTCTTCTCTGCTCCGAGAGGTTTTTCTCCGGGTACTCCGGTTTTCCCCTCTCCTCAAAAACCAACACTTCTAAATTCCAATTGGATCCGGAATGCTCGAGCGTTTATTACATGAGTCCCCGGCTCGGGAGATTGGGCAACCACTCCCCACGTTATCGAGCTTAAATAAATTACTTTACTTTACTTACTTTACTTTTACTTTATCATGATGATGATGATGATGACGATAATGATAATGATAATAATAAACAACTTCATTCCATACTACCAAAAAGGGAAATGCTGTTAAGTGTCACAATAAATGTCTCGGGTTGTCCTTAAGCCTTTCCAGATTCCATGCATGTCCAATACACCCGATCTGAGTAGGATCGCCTCTCAGCTCAGACGATCCGACTCACCGGAAGTCACATGGCGATTTTCAAAACGGAAGTGGATTTAAGTTACCGGAAGTTAGCTTGCCAACCCGGAGAAGGCTGTTGAAATTTTGACGGACCGTGACGATCGGACTCAGATCGTGACGACCCGACACAGCTAAAGTCGATACGACGCTCCAATAGCCAAGTCAAGACCTCGTACACTTGGCAAGGTACAAACATTATCTATCTTTTGTTCTAAGAGAGTGAGGCAACACTGACTTCCTGTGAGACGGGTCCTCTTTTCAAATGGCGGATAGTGACGATCCGAGTCGGAACGACTCCATCCGACAACATTTCTGACTTGCTCTATAGTGTTACGCTGAAAAAAAAAAGTCTCAAGCGAAATGACTTCCGGTGTGACGGGTCGTCTTTTTATACGACGGGCCATTACAATCCGAGTCGGATTGTCCGACAGCATTTTCAACTTCAGGTACGACCTCCAGGAGCAGTCCAGGGGTTTCAATCAAATTTGAAATAGGCAAGGAGTTGGAGTATCAAAGGAAAAATAAAGAATCGTTCTTTAATTACTTCAGTTTAGGGAAAAAAGTAGCCGACGTCTCTGATCGAAGTAGCCGACGCTTTTCGTCGGACGTCGGTGCTTATTGAAACCACTGAACCTCTATGACATTATGCTGGAATTTTTCTAAATCTCTAGCGAAATGACTTAAGGTGAGACGGACCGTCAACCACCTCAGTCGATCCGACTCAGATTTTGTGTATTGGACAACCCTCCTGTAATCATACTCGCGATAAACAAATCGAACTCCCGCGTTATCACTCGTATGATTACAGACCGAATTGGACTCCACTCCTCCTCAGTCCTGTTACCATTACGATTGAAATTAAGTGGGAGCATTAGAGATGGTAGTGGGGAAACGAAACACGCTAATCATGTTCCACTCGGGTTGATACTCCTCTTTATCTGTTGAATAACGTAACCTGATCAGGAGTCGACGGCCGCCATTGGAGACTAGTTTGATACCCTCCTTTGCAACGTTAGAGTAGCCTGCAAGGTAGTTCAGGGTTTTTTTTTTCAGCGCGTGAATGCCGTTTAAAATAGTAGGAGCGTACGCTTTGTCCGCCATCTTAGATTCTTGTTATCCAGGGCCAAAAGCCACAAAATGTAGTAAAACTACTTGTTATCTACAAACTACAGTATTAGGCCGTCGTCACCGTCCCCACGTTGTGTTTGATAAAACTGTCTATTAAAAGTTATAGGGCTTCTTAATGGAGAAAGTGCTGTATTTTGACGGGTTGCAAACTAGTCTCCAACGGCGGCCGTCGACGGCTTGCAAAGTGGTTACCGGTATTACTCAATAGCGTCTCAGAAAACGAGGGACAGTTTTGCGAAAAGACTGGGCTGCGTCCTGCATTAACTGCGACAAAACCTGAGATGTGATGATAGCTGACCTGAATTACTGCCAATCCTGCTCTTAACGACTCAGCTCTGAACTACTTACAGAACACAAAGCTTGCACTTTGTAAGCAAAATCATGGGGACAACGCCGTGAGACGCCCTGTGCTTTATGGTTTTTATGTGCGCTTTTACGTCTGTGCTTCTGCTGGAGTTTCCGCTTGGGTTTGCATCCCAATGAAACGCAAGCTTTGCCTCTTACATTCGCAGGTATACAGCTGAGCACGAATCTTTGAGAATATATTTCATGTTGTCTTACCTCTAATGTCCTGTCTTCAAGCTTATCCGACAAATCTGTAACGACGTTTAGAAGTTTTAAAAACAAAAGGTAGTGACGTGTCAAAAACGACAACAACCGATGCGTGATTAAAGACAACGTTTGATTTAAATAAAAAAAATAAGAGCGGGTCAGAAATGTTGTCGGATGGAGTCCATCCGACTCAGATCGTCACGATTCGTCATATGAATAGACGACCCGTCACACGGGATGTCATTTCCCTATAGTGAGCGGGTCAGAAACTTAGTTGTCGGATGGAGTCTATCTGACTCGGATCTTCACGATCCGTCTCCAAATGTACCCTTGTGATTATTTAACTCGGTTTATTTTCGTACAGGTTCTAACAGCCAATGCTGTAATTGTGGAATATCTCGTTCAGTGTGAACTCTTGAATGTCAAAAAACAAAAACATGGTACCCAAAATAACCCTTTTGGCAGATAAATTTGATAACAAAAACATATTTCCACTTTTCATACTAAAATGCTGAGGTTGGATAAGCCATTTGTGCCGTTGTGAGGATAAGGGGTAAGCCCTATTGTGAGAGTGACGCTTATCAGTACACAGTACGTGGCAAATTAATGAGAATGCAAAGCATTTTATGCATGAGATTGAATTGTCTATAAAGCCACCCTACATTGATGTATTCCACCAGAAAGGCTGACAGAAATAAAAACCCACGTTTAAAATGGAGGAGTAAACGGTGCATACTGTACTTCTGATTTAAAGTGCACTCTGTATTGGAAGTTCTTTAAGTTATTTGTCAGTAAGAGCAAAAATTGACAATTTTGGTATGAGCATGAATTCGAATCTTTTCTTTCTTTTTCAATGAATTCATAACATTCTTTCCTATTGCGTCACTCGATTGTGAGAATTTCTACCAGTAATTACGAGAAAGTATAGCTGGAGAAGTTTCTCTAGCTGCGAAGATCTAATACAGATGGTATTTGCTTTGGGAAGTAATAACTTTCACCCATCAACTGAGTGTCTTAAAGCAAACCAAAGTAAGTACACTAGCCAATCACAACAGCTGGAAGCAGCGCAGTGAGCCAATCAGAATTCGAAGCAGTTACATGTAGCCAACACCAAAGGGGGTGGGGTGGGGAATGTGTGTGTACGATTGGTTTTGGTTTTGATTTTCGCTGGTTGAGAAAGTGGGACGAGTTTTACCAACCAATAACAAAGTGAAGTAAAACAAAACCGAGGCAAAGTAGATCTGTTTTTAACACTGGACTGGAAACCGCTCTGTTGCACTTGGTTGCAGTTATACGTGACTGATCCCAGGCCGATAACGTTTGTCATTGCACAGCTGTAAAAGTAAGAATTTGTTTCCATGGTTAAATGCCTTGACCACCTGACACCAACATGAAACTTCTCATGATCCGCAGTTATTAGCAGGTCAATCCAGGGGCAGTTCAATCGACCAATACTGTAGCTCGTTATATCACCTCAGAATCGAAGGGATCTACTCACCAGGCCGGAACGAGATGTTTCTCTTACTGCAATTGCTGTCTTTGTTCTCATTATCCAGCACTGTTGAAGGCGGAGGTTAGCACTCAGCTCAGTTCAGTTCATTTATTTCATACTACTTACAAATCAATTGCGTGGCAAAAAATATAGGAGTTACACTTAACTATTACAAAAATACCATAGACTAACGTAGAGGTTACAGGATGTTTGTGGTGGACAAAGTAGCGAACGCTTTCGATTTGGCCACCACCTACTTTAGAATAAAAACTTCTTGCTTCGTTGCGTTTAAGTATAAACCGGATGTTTGGAGCAATGATGATGAACTAGCTAGAAAAAGAAAATCTTTTGAAATAAATCAGCCATTAAACTGAATCCACTATCCATAACAACAAAATGCCCAAATTGTGGTGAGGGCCAACTGCACAACCATGACCAGGCTGAGCACGATGCCACAAAAACGGAACAGATAATATATATTCTTCGCTCTAGAAGCGTGAGGAAACAAACGCGCCACATGCAATGTATATTCTTCGTTATAAAAGCGTATGAGAGGAACGCGCCTCACGCAATGTATATTCTTTGTTCTCAAAGCGTGAGGCCCACAAACAGATAAAGATGCGGTATTGGTTCGTACTTGCGCTCGACGTTATTTTTCACCATACCCATTGCATCCCTTGCCTTGTTAAAGTTGGTCATTTCTTTTGAATGAGCTAGAGCCAATGAACTCGGGTCACTTATTGAGTGTTTACTTTTACATTGACCATTGCAACACAAGGTTTACAGAACCAAATTAATTCCATCGAACCTTGCATGTCCATCGAACGTTGTATGTCAGATATCCTACGCACCAAATTTTCTTGCAAGAGTACGCTCGTTCCACTTGAAATCAATAAAACATTAAAGAAAGCACAAATAATCACAAATCGTGCGAATGTTAGAAAAATTGTTGCGAATGTATGCTGAAAACTCAGAACTCAGTTTTAGCGTCCAGTCAAAGAAAGGCCATACCTTACATATTCTGTGAAAATCGCCACTGCACTTATTGCCTTGCATGTGTGTTTTGCAAATTTGTTTACCTCATACAAAACATAGATCGATAAAAATCTTGTCAACCACATTTATAAATGTAGTTTTTCCCGCAGCAATTTTTCTCCGCTTTAAAGATTACTATCTGATGTGGTACTGATGGGGCAAGGTGGAAACCAACTGATGTAGAGCCAAACCAAATTCTTTTTTAGGGTCTGGCGAAAGTTCGTTGTGGTAATATTTAGGCCTTTTGGTTATGTTTTCTTCACCTTTAGAATACACGATAGTTGTCAAGACATCATCGGCGAGTTATATTTGGTCTGGCACTGATGCTACAGTTAAAATCCGACTTCGTGGCACTGAGAACAATACGAGCACAATACAGCTTCCATCGAATGCTGAAGATTTTGAATACGGACAGTAAGTACCTTGCAATTGATCAGTTTTGATGTAATCATCCTTTCCCACCAGATGGCTCTCAAAGACCTTATAAAGTAGTTTGTTTTGGTAAGTATCTCACAGTTTAGACCCAGTGTAGACCCCCACAAGTGAGCAACAACACTAAACTATAAAAGGAAGGGTTACTGATATTAGCAGCAAAGTTAATTCTTGTCTCCAGGATAAACATGTTATAGCTAATATCAGTTCTTTAGATAGAAAAAAAACTGTAAATAAAAACTACCGCTTTCGCTTCTATGTCAGAAAAGATTTCACTATCTATCACACGTTTTGTTTCCCACGCGAGTCTTTCAGACCACGATGAGTTACCCGACGGTGTAACAAGGGTGGCCAATAGAATTCTGCTATCTATCCGGCAGTATCCTTAATAGTTACCTACACATGGGGCGTGCCCAGCGGGTATTTTCATAGGGCAAATATTTAACAATTACCCTGCGGAATCGCGCGGAATATCACCCGAAACTTAGCCGACGAGGCCGTAGGCCGAGTTGGCTAAAATCGGGGATATTCAACAAGTTTGAGCAGGATAATTGTTTTATTATTCAACTCACTGACAACAAAGAACAATTTATTGAGTTAATTGCAGAAAAAAAATGGGTAAAAACGACCATCTTTCTCCTCAACGCAAGAAATTACGTATATCGCAGGACATCTGTCAGGTGCGCGAGACATATATCGAGTGCAATGACCATATTTGGAAAGTGTTACGTTATGTTGAATAATAAAGGATGTTAAGAAACGGAGAAATGGGGACTGGGGTTGGTCAGCGGTGATAACCATAAAAACGTTGGAGTTATGGACTTAAAAACATAGAGGTTGCGTCCCCCAAAACCATACAAACTTAAAAAATTCAAGAGTTTGTATGGTTTTGGGGACGCAGCCTCAAAATTAGAGACGTTTTTTTGGATTCTGAACTATGTTTTTAAATTGCCTAACTTAGCCACCTACGCAGACGTTCCATTGGGTCGTCACGCAATTTTTCCTCCCCAACAGAGGAAAGAATGCGTGATGAGCAAAACGTAGGAGGCTATCCATAACTTGGATTCTGTTGAACCTAAAAGCTTCAAACTTAGTCAATTGGCCAATCTGGGCTGAGTTGCTCGAAGCATGGTTAGCGCTAATCATTGGTTAAGATGTATTAAAACCTATAGGTTGTCATGGTATTTAACCCCGGTTAGCGCTAACCATGCTTCGAGCAACTGGCCCCTGAACGTTATCTTTTATGTGATGGTTTCAATTTATCCATTAGTTAAAATTTGAAAATCGTCCCAGCTCCCTGCGCAACTCCGAAATGGCCAATTATGGTGCTGACGATTGAAACGATAACGAAATGATGATGATTATGATGATTATGATGATTATGATGATGACGATGACGATGACGATGACAATGACGACGACGACGACGAAGAAGAAGAAGAAAGACGTCGCCGTCGATGATGATGCATCCTGGGAATGATTCCGGGGTTTGGGAAACAACTGTCACTCTACTTATTCTCTAACAAATTTCTTTTGTTTTCGATCTATTTTCCGTTCATATTACAGAACAGATACCTTTGTCATTGATTACTACGACATTGGATATGTGACAGGATTGGATGTTTATCGTGGCGATGAGGGATTTTCTAGCAACTGGCAGCTTGAATACGTAGGTTATGTAAATCGTTTAATTCGGAACACGTTGCTTTTATTCTCTTCTGACTTGATGATTGTTAGATATTGGTTGTTGTATGCCGGGGAATAGCGATGGTTGTTACTGTTGTTGTTGTTGTTGTTGTTGTTTTGACAGACTGCTAGTACACCAGTTAGTTGTTTATGCGACATTCTCAGCCATCCGCGCCTCAACGACAGGGTCACCCAACGAGCCAAATCAACCAAAAGCTGTAGAAAGGCATTTTTAAGTACCTTATGGTGTTTGAAGTCTGTTTAAAGTGATGTTTTCATAAGCTAGAAGAAGTTCATTTGTTCGGATTCCCTAGCTGAAATTTTAATTGTCCGAAAATGTTAGGGAACAAAATCTTCCTTTGAGAAAATGCAAGCTGAAATAAACTTTCCACGAAATTTCTAGGGAACTGTTTTCTTTCCGAAAATGCTAGGTGACGTTTTTGACTGCCAAAAACAGCAATTACGACCTTTCCGAAAACCTTAGGGGCTATGATTTCTCCATTGCGAATCTTTTAGGCCACGTTTTAGTTACGAAAATCCGAGTGCACTCTTTCATCGACGCCGAAAACCCGAGGCGAATTACCCTCCACCGAACAGATATCTACCGAAACTTGTCGTTGGGTGCCCCTGTCAACGATGCCTATGTTGAACACATTTCCCCACAAAATGGCACTACGTTTTATTCCACAGGCGTAACCCGTAACATTACTTCACACATAACCTGTAACACCAAAAATTTAATATACATGATACAATATAGCCGCTGCCATTTGCAATACATAGGTGAAACTAAGCGACTTCTCAAAGACGAATTCAACGAACATAGACGCCCAGTCGACAAAGCTAACATTAAATCCAAACCTATCACTGTTTCCGAATATTTTCTCTCAAATCCTAACCACTGCCGCACTGATATGCACCTTATCCCACTTGAACTAATCCACTCCTCACATGATTCAATCAGAAAAGCCAGAGAGTCATTTCTTATAGATTTCGCGGGAACTTTAGAGCCCCATGGTTTAAACAGACCTGATGAATTGTAATTTAGAAAGGTTAATCTTGTTTCATTTTATCTATTTAATTTGTTTTTAATTGTTTGTTGTTTTTTTTTTTGCATCATCGTGTAAACGTCATTTCCGCCCCTCCTATGTATTGCGACATCCTCCAAAATATAATATTGTTATTTCATTTTTATAATTTAGTAACATATCTAAACCTGAAGAAGGCTGGTTTGGCCAGCCGAAATATTGTTCTCAAATATATCACGTTGTATCAACCTTGCAGTAGTCTTTGGACTTCTAATCGACTACTTACCAGTCACCGCTCACTTTTAATTGCTTTATACACGGTGTACTATTTTTGTCGTTATTGAACAGAGACGAGTTCTTTTAATTTTTTGAAGGTTCCAAGTGATCCGCCCTTTTAGGGGGTATGCCAGCGTTGGTGGGATGCGAAAAGTCCCTCTTTCTTTCCTTCGTCGATCTTGTGAGTGAGCGCGAAGCGCGAGCGAGCAAGCGAGCGGAAATTGGGGCAAGTAGAAGTCAGATCCCTCAGTTTGGCATAACAATGTTTGGCGCAATATAATATGGAATAATAAAGATATTAAATGAAGAATGATCCTCGCAGTTGTGAATGCATTTTATGCAATTGCGAAAAGAAGCCTGAAAAAAAAAATCAGGACTTCAACGAGGTTTGAACCCGTGGCCTCGCGATTACCGGTGCGATGCTCTAATCGACTACTTACCAGTCACCGCTCACTTTTAATTGCTTTATACACGGTGTACTATTTTTGTGCTCCCACTGACGTTGGGAGCAGGTCAATTGTGGGTTCATATGTTCCCGTGAAAGAAATGAGTGTGAATGATATATGAAATGAATCATATATGAACTGCGGAAATGAAATCAAATGAAGAATGATCCTCGCAGTTGTGAACGCAATTTATGCAATTGCGAAAAGAAGCCTGAAAAAAATTCAGGACTTCAACGGGGTTTGAACCCGTGACCTCGCGATTACCGGTGCGATACTCTAACCAACTGAGCTATGAAGCCACTGACGTTGGAGCAGGTCAATTGTGGCTCATAGCTCAGTTGGTTAGAGCATCGCACCGGTAATCGCGAGGTCACGGGTTCAAACTCCGTTGAAGTCCTGAATTTTTTTTTCAGGCTTCTTTTCGCAATTGCATAAATTGCGTTCACAACTGCGAGGATCATTCTTCATTTGATTTCATTTCCGCAGTTCATATATGAATCATTTCATATATCATTCACAATAAAGATATTCGAATATATTCGCTCACAAGGTCGACGAAGGAAAGATTGAGGGACTGCTCGCAGTCTAGTGGGACATGTAGCCACTAGTTCATGAGGCTTTTAAATTTCTGCCACGTTCCGTCATTACTAGGAGAGCTCTGAATAGGTTTCAGTTGCTGTTTCAGACAAGCTATGTTTCTCTTTTGAAGATTACCATCAAGAGGCCAGATAACCCAGACAGTATTTTTACGTACAATGACTGGGTTGACGCAGAAATTTGGACTACCTTGCCCCGTAAGTACTTCTATCAGGAAGCAACTTGTGCTTGTTTTTTACCTGTAGTTTGAACATTGCTCGATAAATTGGCTGTGCGCGTATCTACCTCCATTACAAGTTTAAACCAGAGCCAATGAAAACCAAGCAAATCCACAAATCTATAACCAGCAGTTAGGTAACTCAATTTCTGCGCGTTGTCCCTCTAGGACACAATTTATAAGGTCGCATGCCAGTCGCGATCAAAGTTTCTCACTGCTAAGAAATAAATTTCTTAACTGTCTCTATATGTAAGAAATGAATATGATTTTCATATATTCATTGTCACATGTTTCTATACATGCTGATTAGAGCATTCTTTCTCATACCTTACACGCTTGAAGATAACGTCACAGTATCGATAACGATATCGGTAGCGAAAACAAATGCCAGGTATCGATAGAAATCGTTCTCATATCCGTGATCGAGTAAAAGAAGAATAAATATCGATTCGCCGTTACCCTTAATTTATGCTGGGCGCGACCAGACGCGAGCCTGTTTGGCTTCCTATTAAGGTGGCAAAAAGCCCAACACCGGTTTCAAGCCCTTTTCAGCACTTTTAAACTAAGGGATCAATCTTACCAATGAGTTTATATGATGCTTTCTTTATAGCGGTATCAATCTAATGCGCTAAGTTTTCTTTCAGTTTCTTGTGCCGATGGATACGCAGTCCTCGATGACGGTTACTGCGATAGTAGGTTAAATTTATATCTTGAGCTGTTCTGTGTTGATGATGTTTTGCTCCTTTTTAACACGGCAATCCTATTACTACTACCACTACTACTACCACCACTACTATAACAATAACCCCCACCACCACCACCACCACCACCACCACCACCACTACTACTACTACTACTACTACTACTACTACTACTACTGCTGCTGCTGCTGCTGCTGCTGCTGCTGCTGCTGCTGCTGCTGCTACTACTACTACTACTACTAGTACTACTACTACTACTACTACTACTACTACTACTACTACTGCTGCTGCTGCTACTACTATGACTGCAAAAATGCCTTAGACTAAGGTAGAGATTACAGGAGGTTTTTGGTGGACAAAGTAGCGAACGCTTTCGATTTGGCCACCACCTACTTTACACGGAATAAAAACTCCTTGCTTCGTTGCATTTAAGTATAAATCGGATGTTTGGAGCAATGATGATGAACTGGAAAAAGAAAATCTTTTGAAATAAATCAGCCATTAAACGTAATCCACTATCCATAACAAGAAAATGCCCAAATTGTAGTGAGTGCCAACTGCACAAATTTTCTTGCTTGAGTACGCTCGTTCAACTTGAAATCAGTAAAACATTAAAGAAAGCACAAATAATCACAAATCGTGCGAATGTTAGAAACATTGTTGCGAATGTATGCTGAAAACTCAGAACTCAGTTTTAGCGTCCAGTCAAAGAATGGCTATACCGTACATAAAATTATTCTCTATCTAATATAAAACATAGATCGATAAAAATGTTGTGAACCACATTTATAAATGTAGTTTTTCCCGCAGCAATTTTTCTCCGCTTTAAAGATTACTATCTGATGTGGTACTGATGGGGCAAGGTGGAAACCAACTGATGTAGAGCCAAACCAAATTCTTTTTTAGGGTCTGGGGAAAGTTTGCTGTAGTAATGTTTAGGCCTTTTGGTTATGTTTTCTTCACCTTTAGAATGTACCACGATAGTTGTCAAGACATCATCGGCGAGTTACATTTGGTCTGGCACTGATGCTACAGTTAAAATCCGACTTCGTGGCACTGAGAACAATACGAGCACAATACAGCTTCCATCGAATGCTGAAGATTTTGAATACGGACAGTAAGTACCTTGCAATTGATCATTTTTGATGTAATCATCCTTTCCCACCAGATGGCTCTCAAAGACCTTTTAAAGTATTTTGTTTTGGTAAGTATCTCACAGCTTAGACCCAGTGTAGACCTCCAAATGAGCAACAACATTAACCTATAAATGGAAGTGATAGTAGCAGCAAAGTTAATTCTTGTCTCCAGGATAAACATGTTATAGCTGATATCAGTTCTTTAGATAGAAAAAAAACTGTAAATAAAAACCACCGCTTTCGCTGCTATGTCAGAAGAGATTTCACTATCTATCACACGCTTTGTTTCCTAGACGAGTCTTTCAGATCACGATGAGTTACCCGACGGTGTAACAAGGGTGACCAATAGAGTTCTGCTACACATGGGGCGTGCCCAGTGGGTATTTCATAGGGCAAATATTTAACGATTATCCTGCGAAATCGTGCGGAATATGAGCCGATACTTAGCCGACGAGGCTAAACATCAGGGGATATTCAACAAGGTTGAGCAGGATAATTGTTTTCTTATTCAACTCACTGTTAACAAAGAACAATTTTAAAAAATGGAAAAAACCGCCATCTTTCTCCTCAACCCACGAAATTACGTATATCGCAGGATATCTGTCGAGTGCTCGAGACGTATATCAAGTGCAATGACCATATTTGGAAAGAACGTTATGTTGAGTAATAAAGGATGTTAATATACGGAGCAATGGAATGGGGTTGGTCAGCGGTGATAACTATAAAAACGTTGGAATCGGGGCAGTAATAGTTCTCACGTTGCATATGTCCTCTATGCACTGGAGGTAAGCCTAATGATCCGTGTAGTATTGGTCATTTCGGAGTTGCACAGGGAACTAGGGCGACTTTCAAATTGAAACAAATTGATAAATTGACGAGACAACGTGTAGATAAGCCAGTTGTCCAAGTTTGATGCTTTTAGAATGAACAGAGACCAAGTTATGGACTTTAAAACAGTCATAGTTCTAAATCCAGTACAAACATCTCTCAATAGTTTGTATGGTTTTTGAGACGCAGCCGACGAAGCAGCCTCAAAATTAGAGACGTTTTTATGGATTTTGAACTATGTTGTTAAGTCCATAACTTGGTTTCTGTTTAACCTAAAAACATCAAACTTGGTCAAATCGCCAAACTTAACGTTATCTTTCACGTGATGGGGTCAATTTATCGATTAGTTAAAATTTGAAACTCGCCCCATCTCCCTGCGCAACCCCGAAATGGCCGAAATGGTGCTGACGATTGAAACGATAAAGAAATGATGATGATGACGATGATGACGATGACGATGACGACGATGACGACGACGACGAAGAAGAAGAAGACGTCGCTGTCGATGATGATGCATCCTGGGAATGATTTTGGGGTTTGGGAAACAACTGTCAACCTTTACTTATTCTCTAACAAATTTCTTTTGGTTTTGATCTATTTTCCCCTTCATATTACAGAACAGATACCTTTGTCATTGAATACTACGACATTGGATATGTGACAGGATTGGATGTTTATCGTGGCGATGAGGGATTTTCTAGCAACTGGCAGCTTGAATACGTAGGTTATGTAAATCGTTTAATTCGGAACGCGTTGGTTTTATACTCTTCTGACCTGATGGTTGTTAGATATTGGTTGTTATATGCCAGGGAATGGTTTTTTTGACTGACTGCAAGTACACCAGTTTGTTGTCTATGTCACATTCTCAACCATCCGCGCCCCAACGATGCCTTTGTGAAACACATTTCCCCACAAAATGGCACAACGTACCAGTCACCGCTCGCTTTTAATTGCTTTATAGACGGTGCACTATTATGTCGTTATTGAACAGAGACGAGTAATTTTAATTTTTTGAAGGTTCCAAGTGATCCGCCCTTTTGGGGGGTATGCCAGCGTTGGT
>JAEMWC010000670.1:290000-307500 GCA_016490735.1 Pachyseris speciosa
TGCACCAAACAGAGCGAATAATCTTCCAAAGTGTTAAAAATCCCAAAACACTGTCGACACGCGGGCCGTGCTGACCTTCCTCGCGTCGGGTTCACGCTCCCGTTCTCCAGAAATTTAAAACATCGTTCTGCGTGACTCCATAAAATCACAGGTTTTCTTTGCGTCTGTGATTGGTGTTTCACGCCACCCCATCGCAAAGCGCTTCACCTGCACAGGTTTGAGCGCCGTCCACACCATTCACACTCGCAGCGGCTCCATCATCTTTCGCGAACACAGTTGCCAGGGGAAACAGTGTCCGGCATTTGAGGAAATACTCCTTTGTCAAATCGCTGCACTCTCCGAAGGTGCCTTCCAATAGAGTATTGTAGATCAACGTACAGTTCTGCAGAGCATTAACAATCGGTAGTAAGACTAGGGCAAATAAACACGGATTTCAAGTGGCGTTGTTACAGCGCGTTTGCCACTCATTGGGATAATGCCCTCGCATTTCCCTGACGTTAGTGAGTTGTGTATTTCTCTAAATTATAAATTTTAAACTGTTGACATAAAATGATGAACATGATTATTATTATTATGATGAGGACCACCAACCAATTTTCACTATCCATCCTGGACAAATCCTTGGGAAATAAAGCTCGCAATGGAGGCACGTTGAAACTTTTAGCTGAAACTCGTGTGAAACGGCGATGAGAGACCGAGCGAGACCAGTTTCACGAAGTGGTGTTACACGGTGAAACTCTTGTTTTTATCACCATTGCGATCGTTGCGACCGTTGCAGAAGTAGAAAGCGGTTCTACTTTTCGTGAAACGTGTCTCGCAACGGAAGTTCGAAAAAGTTTCGCGAAACCGACCATGTTACACGGTGCAACGCCTGCTGAAACTTTTTTCGCAGCGCCGTTGCACACAAGTTTCAGCTAAAAGTTTCAACGTGTAACAACGGCTTTAGGGTTTTCATGTGTTTACGTTTGCACTTCTGCTGGACTTTTCGTTTGGGTTTGCATCTCCAGCAAAACCCAAACGTTGCCTCTTATATTTGCAGGTATGCAACAAGCACGAATCTTTTAGTATATCCGTCATGTTGTCTTACCTCTAATGTCCTATCTTCGAGCTTATCCGACAAATCTGTAACCAGCGCCAGCGCATCGTCTATCTTGGAGGCATCCAACAAACACAGCATTTTGCTTCCTAAACAAAACAAAACGAAGTAATAGAGTAAAAACCCGAGTATGAGAAACTAGATTTTTCCAAGTTAGCCTAACGGGTTCTTAAATAGGTTCTTATTTTCTTAAGAAAAAAGCGACTCATTTTCGGTAGGTGTGGTATATTATTTATATAAATTATGCACAAATTATCTCCAAAATGACAGTGTATGCACTCATGCAAACCCTATATGCATCTTAAAGCTACCCTGAATGTAAGCTACTGACTCTGTTTTACAAAAATAAGAACCTGCTTTGAAAATCTAACTTAAACAGGTTCTTAGGTAAAGGGGTCTAAATCGAAAATTTTAGCCTAACAGGTTATTATATTCTAGGTTGTTATACGCGGGTTTTTACTGTAAACTCAACTCTACAACGTTTTCGAATGAGTGAGAAGTATGTAAGGTGGTGTACCGTTGTTCAAACCGTGCGGGGATAGTTAAAAGTTTCTCACTACAGTTTATAATGAAACCAATGTTGAATCTCCATTTAGGGATAAATTCCTTTAGCGCTAGAAAAGGTAGCTGAGCCCTGCAGGGGATTTATTTGGCGGTGGACGTTCTTTCTTAAGTATTTGCAAGATCTTTCATAACAAACATTCTAGAGCAGTAACCTTGATTTTACCCATATTGGTTTCGTTACAAAAACACAACCAGCCGATCTGGGCATGGTTGCGGAAGATTTCACCGCTGCATCTAAACTTTGGTTTTTCTCACAAATTTTGCCAACTACAATTGAATTTGTGGTTATGATCCGATTAATAGGTCAAAAAAGTACCTTACACTATCTATACAGGACTTTCTAACAGTCTGGTAGGCTGACAAATCAACTGTTACCTGAGAGTCTGTGAAGTAACGACTGAGAATTTTGTTCCAAGAAATCAGAGTTAAACTGCTGGAGCTCTTTGCTGCCAAGTAACGTTTTGAATTCTCGTTCAATTACAGTTGACACTGGGCCCTTCAAGTCTGTTGACTCGGACACTAAAAAAGAGATAAATAAATAAATAAAAAATAATAATAATAAATAAATACCCAATGACATTGAATTTGTAAAGAGACGGATGTTGTAAATTTTTCGAGATCATGCACTGTACCGTTTATTTTTGAAAGCAGTGCGCTCACAATAGTTAGATCAAGGGGCGGTCCGGGTCGTATTGTGAACAGTTCAAAAGCAATGAATGCACAGTATTAGTACTAACGGAAACTGTCACGCCCTCTGAACTCCCGCATCTTTTTGCCCCGTACCCAGGAGACTTTACAAACAAGATTGGAGTGACGAGTGATAATACGAGGAGCTCGAACATGATGTCAGTGAGCGGCACTCAATCTCAGGCTCGTACTCAAAATTATAAGAAAAAGCCTGGTACACGTACCGTATGCAAAGGGTGCCTGTATCTCTTGTAACGGAGAAAAACGGGGAAGGTGGAGGGGAAGGGGGAGGGGTGGTGGTGGTGTTGGTGGGGGGGGGGGGGGGCATGAAAGACAGTAAAGGTCACTTTTCGAAGTAGGCACTTTACGTTTAGAAGGATTAAAAACAAAGGGTAGTGAAGTGCCAAAAAGTAGTGTGAAAGACAAACCATACGTTTCGGGCTTAGCCCTTCATTAGTGGTATGTAAACGATTTGAAATTGCGCACGACAACAACCAATGCGTGAGGATAGACAACGTTTGATTGTTAAAAAAGTACACGCAATAATGCGCGCGCGCGCGTGTAAGGCTCAAAAGAAAGAAAAGTTAACGTTCAGGCCGCATGGTCGAGTAGTTCCCATCTTGAAGATAAACAATTTCCAGACGTTTCCGGTGGATGTTATTGCTGGAGCAGAGCTTGATACCACGGACTTTTGTCCATCATTTATTTACTTTACGTTTAGGCCCAGCTGAATGCGATATGGACCACTGGCAGTAATTAGGAACAAGGTCAACTATGTTTGTTTCAGAATAATGTGAAATAAACAATGATATACATCAACATTATTCACCTTTGACTGCGAGCTTGACCAGATGTTCATGTAACTTAGGATGGTTTGGATTGATGGCATGTGCCCGCTTAACAGACTGTAGCATCAGTAAAAGTTTACCTACAGAAAGAAAATTTCAAACATATCAAAACTATGCATCGGAATTGTAGGCTTCAACAGACACACCTGCAGCTTATTATACAGAGTTGGTGTGTTTCTCATCTGAAAAAAAAAGCACTATCTTGCCTGGCAAGACAGCAGTGTAGATTGTCATGTGTATGAACAAGCGAATTGGAATATAACGAGATCCATAGAAATATTGTCTGGTGAATCTCAACACCAAATTTTTTAAACACAAAAATTGCACCAACTATCCATGAACATACTTTTTCTACTGAAGACTTCATATGCCAACAAGTGAGTTTCTATTCTATTTGATGCCAGGTTTTGTAATGGCCGCAGGAACTTGAGAGCTTGATCAAGAGGGTCAGAAACCTGAAATGAGCAGCCAGTAATTAAAGCATTGTCTTCGTTACCAAGAACTAGTGTAGTTCAGTTAGTAAAACTAAAGCCACCTAACAAAAAAAATTGATGGCAATCTAGTATGTTTCAGTGATGAGGTGCTACACTATTAATTTCCAGATTGACTACTTGGTGACCCTTTAATCTTTAATCTTTAATCATTATTTATACACGGTAAAAATTCATCAGGTATCCTAAAACCTAAAATCCTGATCCTAATATTACCTTAACTTACAACAATAAAATATGCTACTTATAAACCAGTTTTCCATGAATGCTGTGTGTTTAAAAATTAAGATATAGAAGGCATTTAAATTGATTTCATGAATCAGACTCTCTAATGTTACAGGGTAAGCTGTTCCAAAGGGTTGCGCCACTGTAACTAAAACTATTTTTCATGAAGTTAGTTCTCAGAAAGGGGACAACAAGTTCGTTAACCGAGTCCCTCAGAGCATAGTTTGATTCATTTTGTGTGACCCTGCCCCTTGCAAAAAATCTGACCTTAGGTAGGAAAACCAAAAAAAACTTTCCCTAGGGGTTTGGCGCACGATTTACATATTTCGACAAAAATTCAAAGTCGTTGTAACTTTTATTAGAAAAACAAAGCTCTTAGCTGTGTGAACCCATTTGCAGTGAGACATGTACTTACCCTACACAGTGCCTCTGATTCTAGAGGGGGTTCTTTAAGTGGATCAGCTTTCTTTTCGTTCTCTTTGTTGTCTTTTGCATCGGTGTTTGCTTTACAGAGAAGGAAATCAAGGGACAGCATATTAAAATCTGTACAAGCTGTTGATGCTACACTTTGATAATGCTATTTTGCAGAAACATAATCTTGCTCACACAATCACCTTTCTTGCTCTCCTGAGCTTTCTTCTCACGTCTTCTTTCCTTGCTGCGTAGCTTTTTCAGGTCTTTAGCTGACAGTTCACTGGAGCCAGCTTCAGTGTCTTCATTGCTAGCAGCCAAAGGCTTGTCATGGAGACGAACATAACACTGTATGAACAAACAACAAGAAATAATAACACATCACAACTTCACCCTTATTTTATTTCATGTCTCCCCTAAAATAATACAATGCTTTTAAGGCCAGGGAACTAATCCATGTAATAAGCAGAGTGAGTGGACTTGGGCTGAGGACCCAATGATTACAAGTGTGCACAGGTCTCTACCCATCCACATGGTCAAACTGTAGCACAATTCCTTCAGCAAGCATAATTCACTTCACCCATAGTGCAGCATAATTCCTTCACTTCACTTTATTTGAGTGCAGAGAAAAGATGTAGGGCAAACTTTCATGCAAAAGGAACTAAACCTTCCAGAAACTAATTCTTTTTGTTTGCCATCAGCAGTTATTATGGAAGGGTTAAACTTAGAAGAAGGGTCTGGTGAATTTTTAGCGTAGTGCCTTCCTTCTAAATTAATTGTTATAGTACCTCTATAGCCATTTTTGCAGCTTTGAAGTAGAATCTATGACTCCGAAGGACATCCTCAAGTCGGAGTAACCTAAGATAAGGAGGAAATCATTCATTGTCCCAACATGATGCACGACTGTACATTGCTAATAGACACAAATATTTAAGACAAAAATGCTGGTAAAATTATACAACTGAAACTTAAACTGTGAGAACTGGAAATACAGCAAAGGCATTAACATGAGGAAACAGCCTGGTATGTCCTTGTAGAAGAATGAGAATATGGAAATAATAGGCACTGCTTCTGGTGTTTTGATGTGAACCTCAAGTTCATGGTTTTAATTATGATATACAACCTCTTTTGTGACAAAAGAGGGGAAAAAAACGACTGTGCAGCATGGTCTACCGTTAGTTACTTAGAAGATGAAATCTACAAGTTGACCAGTAGCTAGTCACCTGACATAAGCTCTTAATGTCATCTTTCGCAGGCAGTAAGTATGGAAGTCAAACTGGTCCTCTGTAATCTCATCAAAGTGTCTCTCAATCTCGTGAGCTTTTTTCAAAGCTTCTCCCAGTCTGCCCAGCCTTTGGTGAGCATACCCACTCTCTGTCTGGAACCACATGCACTGCATCTCATTGAGGTTCTCAGCTGCACCAACTCCTTCCTGAAAACAAGAGGATTTGACAATGCGTGGTTGTTTGGAAACTGCATGGGTATATAATATTCAAACAACTGCAAAACAGTTTTTTGACCAGAGAATGAGTATATGAAAATCACTCACATTAAGTATCTTACGCTATATGAACAAAATTAAAACATCAACTAATGACATGTGTTACATGTGTATGTGAATGTTACATTATTCTTTTTTCACCAAATCTTTTAATATGCAAAACCATAAGGACAACCTGACACAAGCATGGTACATCTCATTTATCACTCACTCTAGCTTCTATTTTAACTCTGAAACAATGCACAACATCAAACAGAAAATGAATTTCACAAATACAGTAAAAACCTACATTAGATATAAGAGCCTACAGGCTGAAATTTGGCATTTAAATACCCAAAAATATAAGAACCTCAGGGGTTTCAATAAAATTTGAAGTAGGCAGCGAGTTGGAGTAGAGTTCAGTAGGCGATGGTATTAAAGAAAAAAATTAATAAAGAATTGTTCTTTAATTTCTTCAATTTAGGGAAAAAGTAGCTGACGTCTCTGATCGAAGTAGCCAACGCTTTTCGTCGGACGTCGGTGCTTATTGAAACCACTGAACCTGTTCAGCCTGACCTAAAAAATTTTTGGGTTCTTATATGCAGGTTTTTACTGTAGCAGTAACACACATATGGATACTCACTCTTGTAAACAAGCCACAAGTCTCCTCAGCTTTCTGAACTTGATTGGCTCTCAACTGATACTTTGCACACTTACAATTTACATATCTATCAGCAGTGTCGAGGGCACGAGCCTCATCCATACACTGTGCTGCTCTCTCCATGTCACCACCATGCTACAAAGAAATGGATACAAATTTAATTTCCTAGTTGCAACCCCTATCGCTTCAGCACTGATTTCCTGTGGTTCTATCTTCTCTACTGTAGAAGCAATATTCGTAAAATGTATACCTACAATGTACAAGTAACATGACAGTAATGTACTGTATGTCTGTGATATGTAGTCTGGCTTTGTTAAAAATTCAGCTCACATCCTTAAGCAACCTACAACTGTAAGCTGGCAGGCGTTTGTTTCGCTTTTTTGTTATGTAATATAAAAGGATAAATGATATTCCAACCTGGAAAATAATCACGTGACCTTTGTGTAGGTAGTGTAAAAATTAAATACATGGACATACATGTAATCCAGACCAAAAATGGAAGTTCAAATCACACCATTTGGGGTAAACTTGGTTAGACGGATTTCATTGTACATGTATGAAAGTTGCCCTTGGAAATTACATGCATTAAATTTTCCAACAAAAAGTTAAGATGAGGATATGTAAGTGACTCTACAAGAAGTGAAAGCTACACCTTATAAATCCTTGCTTTGACCATGTAAGCTTCAATGAGAGTAGGTGTGTGTTCTAGTGCCTTGTCTATATACTCCATGGCCTTCTTGCTATCCCGCAGATAGTCAAAATGCTGAGCTAAGAAGTGGTACACCCACAGAATGGCTGTGGGAGGTTCAAGATCACCACCTGACACAAAGAAATGTGTTACTGGATAACTGCTGCATTAAGAAAGCCATAAGGAAGGGTCTGCAAAGACTAAGAGGCAGTCCTCTGTGTGCATGCTTGTGAGGCCATGTGCTCAGGTCTGATTGTCAGCAATAAGGTTGGGAAGGAGCAAGGAAAGATTGGAGGGAGGGGGAGGGGAGAAAGACAGGGAGTGAGGGAGGGAGGGAAGGAGGGAGAGGGAGGGAGGGAGGGAGGGAAGAAGGGAGAAAGGCAGGGAGTGAGGGAAGAAGGGAGAAAGGGAGGGAGGGAGGGAAGGAGGGAAGGAGGGAGAAAGGGAGAAAGGGAGAAAGGGAGGGAGGAGGGAGGGAAGGAGGGAGAAAGGGAGGGAGGGAGGGAAGGAGGGAGAAAGGGAGAAAGGGAGGGAGGGAGGGAAGGAGGGAAAAAGGGAAGGAGGGAGGGAAGGAGGGAGAAAGGGAGGGAGGGATGGAGGGAAGGAGGGAGAAAGGGAAGGAGGGAGGGAAGGAGGGAGAAAGGGAGGGAGGGAGAGGGAGGGAGGGAGGGAGGGAAGGAGGGAGAAAGGGAGGGAGGGATGGAGGGAAGGAGGGAAGGAGGGAGGAAGGGAGGGAGGGAGAGGGAGGGAGGGAGGGAGGGAGGGAAGGAGGGAGAAAGGGAGGGAGGGATGGAGGGAAGGAGGGAAGGAGGGAGGGAAGGAGGGAGAAAGGGAGGGAGGGAAGGAGGGAAGGAGGGAAGGAGGGAGAAAGGGAAGGAGGGAGAAAGGGAGGGAGGGAGGGAAGGAGGGAGAAAGGGAGGGAGGGATGGAGGGAAGGAGGGAAGGAGGGAGGGAAGGAGGGAGAAAGGGAGGGAGGGAGGAGAAAGGAGGGAGGGAGGGACGGGTGGAGGGAGAAAGGGCGGGAGGCAAGGAAGGCAAGGCTAAACTGGGAGAGAAAATAACCGCAGAGGAGAGTCAAGGAAGAAGGTAAAGAATGACAGGATGAGAACAGAATAGAAAATACAACAGGAAAACAAAGACAAGTAAAGCAAGGAAAGGGAAGAAAAGTCAGAAAAGAGAAGTGAAGAGAAAAGAGAAAAGGAAAGGAAAGGAGTCCAAGAGAGATTTAACTATTTTAGCAAGAACTGTAAGTAACCAACTGGAACCTGACCTTTCCCTGTTAAAGTGCCAAAGGTGGTTAAGTTGTCTAGGTATCCAAGAGCTATGTTTTCCACAATTTTCACCTGAGATAAAACAAGAAAAGAGATTAAGACCAAATGGGAAATTTTGATATGGTAATATGAAAAACAGAACAGTAGCTATGACTATAATTTTATGTTTAGGTTCCCTTCAAGGCGTACAATGTACAGGTATACATGTAAACCACAAGTCTTTACTGTGACCATTGAAATAAACACCATTCAATGCCAGTTTTCTTTCAGATAAGACAAAAAACACTGGAACAAAACAAATGAAAAAAGGCAGATTGAATAATCACCTTCTCCTTATCAGAATAAAAATTCCTGATATTGTTGAACAGTGGTGGCACTCCTTTGTGAATTGCTGGCCTCATGTAGTTGTCCACTAATCTTTCAAAAGTTTCACCTGCAAAAATATATATAGCCCATCACATTCCAATTGGTCAGACAAACTTGGACATGCAAAGTTTATGTTACACTGAACTTCTTCAATCATAATTAGGTGCCTATTAGTACTTCATCTCTACCAAGATCTGAGACAAGAACAAAACTGATTACATGTACACTGTATACATGTGTGTACTCCAGATGAACTGTTGACTCCAGTGCATCTCAAAGCCAAACAAAATGGATGCATACATGTACCTAATTAATTCCTTCACCTATCTTCATACTAGCAGAAAAACGGCACAACCAGAGGAACACTACTACCAGGACTATGCTTTAGCAGTGCCTGGAGGCCCATGGCAACTTACTTTTGCCTTTGGGTGACAAGGCAATCTTACAGATGTAAGATTGTATCTTACTGTAGTTTCTGCACCCTCGATTTCAAAGGTTCAGAGTTTTGGGTTCCCAAAAATTTTCTTAGAGAACAGTTTTGACTACTAGTAATGAGGGTTGACTACTCTAAGAAATGCTGTTTGAACAATACTTTGTGGTAATTTAAACGTCTTCTGATAAATTTTTTTTCATATGATGTTATCATGTAAAATGCATTCTGATCACTCCTCATCCCACTGGAACTTTCAGGAAACAAAGAATAACATGAAAATTTCGTCTGCAATGAAATCATAATTTTGAGCGCCATCTTTATTATTGAAGGCTCAATTTTCATATAGTTAAATTGTAACCGCTGGTATTTCTCTGAGGAGCGGCATTTGCACAAAACGTGACAAAACGTGAAGTTGTTCAACACCTGATCAAAACGAGGTGTGGAAATATTTGGAAGTTGTTTTGCCGCCACCAGTGAAGAGCAAGAAAAGTGAAGCTGATGCTTCTGAAAAAGAAGCCTGGTTGAGATATGAAAAGGAAGAATGCAAGCGTACCCTCTTGCCCTTGTGGCAAACAAACAACTATGGCTGGTGTTTGTGCACAGTGCATCAGCATCTACTGAGCCCACAATTCAAACAGTTCGGAGCACAGTGTTTTGCGAAATTTGCAAGACTGCATCAAAATTAGTATTAACCAGAAAAATTAGTTAGTGGATGGCTGCTCTTCACATTGTTTGGAGTCCATTACGATTCCCCAGACCACCGCTAACCGTCTTTTCAAGTGACAAACAAATGTATAAGTCGGAGGACTGCACGACGGAAATAAAAAGGCAAATGTTCCAGTTATACATAATTTTGTCACCATTGTTTCTATAATTCTGCACTTTCGCAAGGGCAAGCAAAATTTGGCTAGGGCAAGTATATCATCTGGGTTGCTTGCCCTGCTGATGACTTTGATAAAAAATGAATATGGATCCCTGGAATATCCTACTTAGTTTCTGGCAAGTTAAACCTAAAACTACTACATGTATAGTTATGATAAAGTAATCAAAACACAGATAAAATTAAAGGGGGTGACACACTAGGCGATTTTGCCAGCTATTGGCAAAAATTGCCTAGTGTGCCCAGAGCAGGGATTGTGATTTTCGTCGATCAGCATGATCAGCATATAAAATCGCCGGCATTCGCCTAGTGTGCCCATTCCCGCGATTTTGTATGCTCATAGCTGCGAATCACCAGTTAAGTCATTCAATCAGATTGGGCATTTTATCATATGACTTTTCAAAATGGCAGACAACAACGGGGAATGATGGCCTCAACGGAGCCTGGGAGCAAAATGGAGTGGCAAATCGCCGTGATCGGCGAAAAAATTCACCCAGTGTGCCCGCATCAATTGCCAGCGAAATTCATTGGCGATTTTCACTGGTGATCAAATTCGCCACGATTAGTGTATAAAATCGCCTAGTGTGTTGTAGGCTTAAGGAACATACAGAGAAATGTTAACAGTAAGGTACCTGTGGTGAATGAAAGAGGTACTCTCTTGGGAGCTTGTGCTCTTGGATACAATGCTGTATACTGCATGTACAGATTGTATCGGTCAACAGGGTTGCCTAAAAAAAGTAATAACAAAAGGTTGAAATTGAACTTGAGAGATACAAACCCAAGACAGTACTACTTCTGATCTACATGTACATGTATTTTTTACAATACTGGTTGTTCGAAAGCTGATGAACCCTAATCCAAGATTAAAAATTAACCAAGGTGTTTATTTCTCTATCCACAAACGTTGTTCATCGCTGACATTCTGCAAAATTTTAGATTTGAGGACATCAATCCTGAAAAGCAAAAAGGAGAAAAAAGAAACTTTCATCGAAAAGTTAAAAATTGCAACCAAATTTTATGCTAATCCTGGATTAAGTTAATTAGCTTTCGAACAACCAGGCCCTAAACATTCTTACACATCACTTGTTATGAGGTTCACACGACATCCCACACAAAAAACAAAGGTACAGAATGTATTTCGTTATCACTCACTGAGTTGTAAAGATCTTTCCAGTTCCTCATAATACCACTTGTTTTCTGGATTTCTCCTCAGCAAATCTTTAAAAACTTTCTCTGCTTGTTTGAGGTGGTTAAGTTCTAGGTGCAGTGACCCTAGATTGAAAATGAACGAGAATACAATATTTATTAACAAGAAAATTAATTTTTTTCAAAGTTTTTTTTTCCTCCACTTTTATTAACTTAAACTACTAACCTAATTTACAAAACTAAAATCACTTACTAGTTACAATTACACATAATGGTTACAATATTAAATTAAATGCTGCTACTAACGAAGTAAACTTAATTTTGAAAGTTACATGAGACCTTGGATGCCTTAACCCATTGGCACCCGTGCCGGCCAAAACCGGCCGTAAAAAACTCCCGTGCTTCAAAACATTGCAACTTTCTCAATCGCACGAATATTGCCTTAACTGTTAGTTGTGAGCACGAAATGGAATGCCCTTTAAATTTGGATATCCAATAAATGCAAGAAACGTAGCGATTTTTACCAAATATGGCCTTTTGAGTTTGGACAAGAACGAAACTGGCCGTTTTTAACGTCAAAGAGAAACAACAAAAATGCCCCTTTTTGCCTTCATGTTTTTTAGGGAAATCATCGTCGAAATTCAGTCCTTTTTCTAGCTTAGAAATGACTTTTTTTGTTCATATTCTTCTCCCGAGCGTAGATACAGCCTTTTGTTCCAGTGCATTCGGGCCTTCCCGACATTTTCAACATCTTGAGCGCATTGCATGCTGGGAACTAACGAGAATTTTTGACAGCGCCCGTTCCTTCCCCCAATTCTTTCACATATAAACTAAGTCTACAGCCACTCCGACCTACCGCCAAAATTTCCTGCTCGTGGTCATCTTCAGTACACAGAAATTCCAAAATATGTGGCGGTAGGCCCAGAAATTCAGAAAGTGTTCGACCGGCCAAATCCCCAGTTCGTCGAGTAACAAGCCAAATTCAACAACAAAGTACATCACCTTGCTCGATTCTTTGAGAAAGTGGACTCTTAGCTACCATCACGCTTAAAGTGTCTATATCGTCTACTGGTTTTTGGTGGTTCTGATATGTACATAAGGAGTAGATAGCTGTTCAAAAAGGTTTTTTCGAATTTCGCCGTGTTTTTGCACTGAAATCGTCGTTCAAATTTCCCGCTTGAGCCACGCCCATCAAACTTGACCGAGCTAGTAAGGGGCATGGGTATATTCCTGATCTGACGTCACAAACTGCTTTGCATGCATGTTTACAAAGACTTAATGAGGTGCAAATCAGTTTGTGACGTCAGATCAGGAATAGACCCACGCCCCTTACTAGCTCGGTCAAGTTTGATGGGCGTGGCTCAAGCGGGAAATTTGAACAACGATTTCAGGGCAAAAACACGACGAAATTCGAAAAAACCTTTTTGAACAGCTATCTACTCCTTATGTACATATCAGAACCACCAAAAACCAGTAGACGATATAGACACTTTAATGATGCTCATCAGGCAGCCGCTAAAGATGAAAAATGGCTGTAAATTTAGCAGAAATCGCAAGCAAACCGAACTTGGGCCATTGTTGTCGCTTCATGGATAAAAAATAGCTACGTCAAAATGACGTTTTCAGAAACCTTGAGCCTCCAGTGGCTTAGGACAACACCACTTTTCCCTGGTACAGTACCGTTTAAATGTAAGTTGACAGTCTCGACTCGATCCTCGCGAGAATCCAGTATCGAGGATCGAGTCGAGAATCGAGACTCGATTCACTCGAAACTCAACTCGATCCTCGTTACTCGATTCTCGCAGGAAGAATTTTATTGTTATTCATCGAGTACGCGATTCATCGAGTACGCGATTCGACCTTACGAGTTCTTGAGGAAAGAACACAGTTGTTCTGTATGCAGTTTCCGTTCGAACAACGCAACGAATTCAAGCTAAAGGACAGCGCGGTCAAGAGGACGCCGTGTACTTCTCAAGGAAATATCGTATACTGCATAAAAAAAAACAAAAAAAAAAAAACAAGGTCAAAAGACATTCAGTTTCTTTCGAGGTTACAGCGTTGTGCTTTTCTGCATAAAAGTTCCGATGCTAAATTTACGTTCATATGGCCGCTCGTCCATAAGCGCAACGAATCATGATCGCTGTGGTTCGTTGCGAACGCTGTCATCAAAAGCGATCAAAATTTCGAGAAAGCGGCTTATTTTTCGACGAAAATGCACAGTGTACAAGTAGGCGAATAGTGTAGTCGCTAGCCAGTAGCCGCTTGGCAAGCGTAAGGTATTCAAGGCTGGCGTGATTGATCGAACAAGATTCGACAAAACCGCTCATCAACCACGACGACGGAAACGCCGACTTTGAAAATCGCTCCTCGCCTTTGAAATAAATAAATTGATAAACGTTTGATGAAACAGTAGTAAAACTTCAAGGAAACATCCGAAGTGAAATACGTGTATAATTTGGATAGAAACGTCGCCGAGATGATCTTCACTCTTCGGCCAAAAATAGCGCAAAGTAAACATTGAATTAAAAATAGACTTGACATATAACGCGCGTGAGAACTGAAAATTTGCATACCATAACGAATTACACACATTTGTGTTTCCAGTTTGGAGGAGTTACATTGTAAAATTAAATCCTAAGAACGGTCGAAGAAATCCCTGTTTCAACGAAATAAAGTTACGAACGAGCACCATTCGTGAACATGTGTATTGACACCTTCGCGTGTCAAATTTCATCTTAAAATTATGCATGTCTGTGACAAAAACATGCAACGTATACATGTATCGTATGTACGAGTTAACGAGGATAACTTCAAAAATCGCTCCTCGCCTCTCAAATAAATTGATAAGACTTCGATGGAACTCTCGTAAAAATGTAAGTTTGTGGAGCGACAAAGCCAAAATGTATTGCAACGAATTGATTGGAAATGAAAGCCCACATTCTGTGGTGCATCGATCGAGCAACATCACGTACAGAACGACTACACTTGAATCGTTTGCGTTCCTTCAAGTAGCTGAAGGAATAATTATAAGGTGCTTTTCAAGATGTGATCCCCGATTTGCTCGAAAGGTCTATCGAGTGATCAGTCAAGCGACAAGCTCATTATCTCTGATCTTGCGAGACGCGATCCTCGACTCGATTCTCGATGGTTGAGCCTCGATCCTCGATGCTCGAAACTCGCAGGGATCGAGTATCGAGGATCGAGTCGAGAATCGAGACTCGAAAGAGACTGTCAACTTACCTTTAAACGGTACTGTAGTTCAAATAAAGAGTCACGAATTGCTATTCATCGTTTATAGGTGGAAAATCACTCCAAAAATGTAAAAACCTGCGGTAGTCAATGGGTTAATTACTATGCCACTAACAAAGACTTTACAGAAGTCAATAAGATTCAAGACCAAGACAAACTTATTTGGAACAGTAGGCAGGATAAAAGGCAGCAAGGACCTAGGGGGATCAGGGAACATTCAACCCCCAAAATTTGGAAATAGCCACTTGAAAGGGTTCCACCTGGGGCATTTTAGGGGAAAAGGTTCTCTGCTCCATTTTGACAGCTTTACGAGGCCTTTTTTTACTTCAATCGTCATTCACCACCAGTCATTTGAGTGGGAAAAGCAAAGGTATTAAGCAAGTATTTCTTATTAAAGTTCTATGTTAAGTGTCAAATAGGTAGCAAGATGTTGGCAGCTAAGATGGGACCTTCAATTTTTACCTCTAACAGCTTCATTCATTCAGGCCATCTGATATTACGTGATGGTGTGATTTCGCACAATTGACTTCAAATCACATCCGATTGCACAATTCATAAAAAAAATTGCACAATTCTTAAAAAAATAAACCATAAATAAATGCCTTCTCTGAAAAAAATTCCACGTCTGCACTTAGTTTCAAGACAATTTACCTTCAAAAAAGCCCAAGAAATGTTCTGTTTCACAAACAATCGTAGTTCAAGGCGTTATTTTCGTTTTTCGCAGGTTTGGGGCCTGGTGCTAGTTTTTTCATTCTTAAAGAATAATTATTGCCTATTGGTGCAATGCAAACGATTCTTTTCTTTGAGTTAGCCTATCAGAATTGCTGATATAAATCCATGACATATGATCCTTCTATACTCATGTTCTATGTCTACACTATACTGGATAGCTCTTGTGCTAGCACGAAAACCATATTGGATAGGGCTTTTGTTCACATTCAAAACAATGATTTCTGCACAGTTTTTGTGTCGGAGTGAAGCTGGGCCGCTGCGGTCTTGAAAGTGAATCGTCACATATCGGATAGGTTTTCGTGACACTTTCTGGAGTAGTGTGAACAAAGAATTGAACTGAAACGGAAATCAACAACGAGGAGTGAGGATCGATTGGATTCTAGTGGAAAGATGGTGGTGGTTTTGGGCCACTTCTGTTCACACCAGGCCAGAGTATTTTTCACAATGACATACAGAAAATGCTATCCAGCATAGTGTAGACATAGCCTAAGTATGTGGTAATCGGAAATGAGCAAAATTTATATCAGGGAAGCATTGTTTGACAACAAAATGTAAGCTTCATGTACATTGCCGATGTGCTCGTGGACAGGTTTATAGTGAAAATGCCTGCTGTTCCTTAATGTTCAACTACTAGGAAAACCAAATCACACCTTTCTTCAAATTTGACTGCCAAAGACAGAGCAGAAAAATATGCCACCAGTACGCTCCACGTGGATGATGCACTGATGTTTTGTTCGTCGTGTAACATAGTAATTGATCACCTAAGAAAATCATAATTAAATTTTTATCCCAGTTCACTCATACATGTAATTGCTTAAAAGTGGTTGTCTTTCTCAGAATCCTAGTAAAACAGGCTTGAAATAGTTTAGGAAAAATCACATAATTTACTGCATAATAATCCTTTCTTATCGCACAATCTACCCTGAAAATATCGCACAATTTGTGATTTTTTTATCACATCCCATCAGATGGCCTGTTCATCTGAAAGTCTACAAAAAATGTCCAAACAGACAAGTCAGCCACACCTTTGATTTCTCGCACTGCAAGTTTATCATGCATCAATGATTCATATTCTGTCAAGTGTTCCAGGGCCTTTGCTGGTCTGCCTGCTTCTCTAAGCACCATATTTTGATACAACAGCAGTTCACCGTGTTCAATGTCAACCTTTAAAGAAGAAATCTGTGGCAAAAACACTACAATGAGAAAATCACACTTCACAACTGCAGTCATGACAGGGTAAGCAATGTCATATTTAAACAACTGAACACACAAATGAATATGTGAATGATCATCACAGTTATGACTTGTACCTAAGCAGGATTCGAACCCACTACCAGACCCATTACCAGAAAAGCAAACACTTACACTTTGAGTTTTGCGGAACTCTTCCAATATTGTGAATGCCATGTTATGATCTTTAAGCAGATGATAGGAGATTGCATAACCAATCCATGATGCTCTTTGACCTGGTCGTAGCCTGAGTAACTGGTACCTTGTTTCCTGGAGCAAAACAGACATTATTACTGTTATCAGGGCTTCTGATAATTATTTCACGAAGAAGAAGAAGAAGAAAAAAAACCGGGAATAGCACAATATTGACAACAAATTATGCAGCATGGCACAGTAAAGGTCTATTGCACAGCTAATTACATGATTTTTCTTTGATCTTATTTTACCTCATCACACATAATTATATGAATTTTTATACATTCAAGTGCATTCAAAGATCACCTGTAGTGTAATAAGTCTACCTGAATTTTAATGCAAAAGTTCAATGCAGCTGCCCAAGAAAGAAGTATAAAATCGGAAAAAATTGCTTTAGATTCATAGCCAGTACCAGACTCTCCGCACGTCCGAGGCCTGGTTGCTCACTTTTAGAGGCATGGCCCGCAAAATCAACCTTGGTGAAAATGTCTTGTTTTGAACAGTTTTTTAAGGGTTTTCAGAGGTAAGAATACTGCTAATATTTGTCTAGCTTACAAATGAAGTGCAAAGGAGTTTGTGTTTCATCATGTTGGCATTTTTTACTACAAATTTCATGGAATTATGCGGAAATGAGCTAATTACGTGATCATAAGTCAATTTCGCAAAATGTGTCCTTACAAAATACCAGAGGCCCTGTATTATTAAAAACTGAGAACTGTCAAAGATTAAGTTGCAATCCAACTGTTACTGTTGGCATTTTTTTCCTACAAATTTCACAGAATTATGCGGAAATGAGCAAATTATGTGATCATAAGTCAATTTTGCAAAAACATGCCTTGACGAAATA